>JASTWF010000115.1:914583-977083 GCA_030390025.1 Squalus acanthias | reverse complement strand
GAACCCCTGCAAAGAACTCACTGTCAGGAGTCCTTACACTTATGTTCTCACTTCCAGTTGCATAGTGCAAATAAATCTCATTTCCAGGGATCGCCATCAGACAAAGAGCTAATCCCTAAATTGTTACCGGAGACTTCAGTTATGTGGAGAGACTAGAGAATCTGGGATTGTTCTTCTTAGAGCAGAGAGGGTTAACTGGAGATTGAAATGAGGCGATCAAAATCATGAAGTGTTTTGATAGAGTATATAGGGAGAAACTGTTTCCACTGGCAGGATGGTCGATAACCAAAGGACACAGATTTAGCATAATTTGCAAGAAAACATCCATGAGGAATATCAGGAGCATTGTTGTAATGCGGCAATTTGTTCTGATCTGGAATATAGCTCTAGAAATTGTACAAGGCCTGAAAACAGGCGCAGGCAGCGCAAAGCTCGATCTGCCCCACTCCTTCCTAAGTGGTGCAGGAAGCACACTCAATTCGTGCTGCCTGCTTATTGGAATGATTGCAATGCTGATCTCAGCGCTAAATCTGCTGCTGATTGGCTTAGTGCTGAACAGGGGTGACAATATCCTGTGCAGTCTCCTGGCCAATAAAGCTTGGCCTAGGTTCGCTGCACCTTTAAAGAGGAAGTGCCTTGTTGCAGAAGCACCTCATTGTCATTGTGGAGAAAACCATGTTCCAACAGCTAAGAGAAAGGACGAGGTGATTTTCAGATGCAGCAATGGAGGCCTTGGTGCTCGAGTTTCAAAGACGCTGTCAGGCCGTCTATCTAAGAGTGGCAAGAGGCTGTCAGGGAAGGACAACAGAAGGCTGCGGGAGGTGATCGCTGAAGCCGTCAGTGCGACAAGTGTTAGCCCCAAGACCTGGATGCAATCCCGCAAAAAGTTTAATGACCTCAGACGAGTGGTCAAGGTGGGTGAATGCATCATCAAATGCCATATCGCACCATCTGCACCACAAGCCTCACACATTGCTCCAATGCAACACACTGATGGTGTAGGCATGGATATCTTGCTATCCCCCATCCTTCACCACATCTCGACCCTTGTGCCTTTCTCCTTTCAGCTACACACGAATTCCAACTACGCCAACCTGTCCCCGAAGGGGCAACACGGTGGCATAGTGGTTAGCACTGGTGCTTTACAGCGCCAGGGACCCGGGTTCGAATCTGGCCTCGGGTGACTGTCTGTGTGGAGTTTGCACATTCTCCCCGTGTCTGCGTGGGTTTCCTCCGGGTGCTCCGGTTTCCTCCCACAGTCCAAAAATGTGCGGGTTAGGTTGATTTGGCTATGATAAATTGACCCTTAGTGTTAGGGGGGGGGATTAAATATGTGGGGTTACGGGGATAGGATCGGAAGGGATATGTTAGGGGGAATTAAATACGTGGGGATAGGGTGGGATATGTGTCGGTGCAGACTCGATGGGGATTCTGTGTGAGAAAGCAGGGACAGGGTACTGGATTTGGATGATCAGCCATGATCGTATTGCATGGTGGAGCAGGATCGACGGGCCGAATGGCCTACTCCTGCTCCTAGTTTCTATGTTTCTATGAATCTTTGGAGGAGAGCAATGCAGGAGCACCGTCAATGCATCTGATATTCACAGGCTCCAGCTCAGAAAATGGCACTGCGTAGATTTTAGAGTGTAGTATAGAGGCAGGCTCTGCAGGAGGTGAGTTACTGGACACCAGTGGGCTGCAGCCAGGTCAGGGGGAAAGGATAGATGGGTGTCAGCTCCCCAGTGAGTGAGTTCATGCACGAGTTATGATGCACAGGAATCAGATCAGTACCTCAATGGGACGGCCATCAGAAGAAGGGTGATGGGTATGCACACTGAAATGCTAGGTGCAATGGCAAGCCTGCCAGAGGGCCTCTTGTCAGTGCCAAGGAGCATGGAGATGTCCAGCTCCAACATTGCACAGGAATTTGCACGGAGCTTGGAGCCCGTGATTTCCAGGATGGAAATGATGGGCAACTCCATGAGAGACCTAGTAGACACAGCCATGATGCTGTGTGTGATGGGTGATGTCACAGCTTCCATTGCAGCACAGGCGGAAGCGACCCAACGTCTCAGTACTGCAGTGGAAGCTCACATTGCTGCCATCGTGGCTGGATTTACGAGTATGAAGTGCGGGGTCTCACAGCACTCCGGCAATCTTTCACCAAATAGAAGGCTAGAATTGCAGAGGCGCCACCCTGGGAAGTGGCAGTGGCTCCACAGAGCAAGAACCTGCAGTCCTCTCTCAGGATGACAGCATTCATACTCCCACCACTGCAACTCTGGCAGTGCCCTTGCTGCTGCCTGTCATCCAGCAAACCCAGGCTACTGCCGTCCATGCCGAGTTGGTGCAGTCCACAGCCGTGCATTCTAGGCCCAGAGCTGCTCGAGGTCTTCCTGCAAGGCCATCTGCAGTCTCCCCATTGAAAGTCAGCAGCCTTCCATCAGCCATTCTGTACTCACTGGGGGAGCACGAGAGTAGGAGAAGCAACACGAAAGAAAGACAGACACTGAGGGAAAGCACAAGAGTGATTAGAGTTGACTTTGTTATTCTGATTGTGATTTGATAACTTTATAAATTATGTTTGGAATGTTTGTTTTGTGGTGGCTCTCATTTCAGCTTTTTGACCAGGAAGACGCTGTGATGTTCTGTGACAGAGGGATGGTAAGATGGGGAACTGGTGAGCAACAGGCATGTGGAGTTTCATCCACTGGAACTGGAATCTGATGAGGCGCTCACGGACAGTCTGTCCAGAACAATGATCTACTGCCTGATCCTCCCTTCTCCCTCCTCCTCTTCTTTGTTCTCCTGCTCTTTCATTTCTACCTATTCCGCCTCCTGCTCTTCCTCCTCCTGCCCTTCCTCCTCTTCCTCCTCCTCCTGAGGTGGTCCCAGAAAACGTGGTGGCAATCACTTCTCCCTCAAGATGCCCACGTTGTGGCGCATGCAGCAGATCACCACTAAATGGGACTCCAGTGTTTACTGGAGAGCTCCTCATGAGCCGTCAAGGCTGAGGGACCGTTGCTTTAACACTCCGATAGTCTGCGCGATGAGGTACCTCGTGGCAGCATGGCTCTCATTATATGATTGCTGGCCCCGAGTGGAGGGGTATTGGTGAGGTGTCATCAGCCAGGTGCATAGCGAAAAGCCCTTGTCTCCGAGCAGCCACCCTTTGGTTTGACATGGTGGCTGGAAGATTGCTGGCACACCAGACTGGTGCAGGATGAAGGCATCATGACTGCTGCCAGGATAACAGGCATTCACCCCAACGTGGGGCTCGACCGAACCTCCCTGTAAGTTAAGAGTCTCAGAGTGTACCGGGTAAACCAGCCAGACCTATTGCTGGCTTACCCTTATCTGTTGTTACAGGGAGGGAGCTGTCGGCTCAGCTTGTTCTACAACTAATGAAGTAGGTTGTCCAGAATTCCAAGGTGTAGAAATAAATCGGCCAACATCAATAATCAATCATATAATTTAGATCTTCAGTGGGAAGGGCCGAGGCTCCATCCCCGTCCTGAGGTATATTAATTTATTCACTCTGTTCTGTATTGAACTGTAATATCATTTTAGCTGCTCAATTTCTGATTTGATGCGGATAAATAAATTGGCATATCAGTGGAAAAAGTATGTCTGTTTTATGCAGCCACAGACACTGTTTATTTCTCAGTCACTTTCCCCTTTGATCGATTAGTGGACAATTATTGCCAGAAGCTCAAAACTAAATATTGCACCGAGAAAAAACAGAGGCAGCAAACAAGTGGATAAGCCCAGTGACTCAGGGAGTGTGTTCCGGATTGCGCTGCCTGAAAGGGCGGTGGAAGCAGATTCAATAGGAACTTTCAAAAGGGAATTGGATAAATCATTGAATGGGAAAAATTTGCAAGGCTGATATCTGAGACATACATACACAAAGAGAGCACACACACATGTCTGTCTGTGTGTTTGAATCTTTGCCTCAAGCACTGCATAACTACTTCCTCTACCAGGTCCTTGATAGTAAAGTGATCAGTGTTCAATTTCCCGACGGCTTCTCTCTGTCTGTGTGTCTCTGTCTTTCTTTCTGTCTCTGAGAAAAGCTACGGCCCGGATTCGATTCTCGGTAAGGAAACATTGCGTTTTGGGGCTGTTTGAACTGCCACCAATCAAAGCACACTGATCAAGCTTTCAACTTGCTGCACCGCTGCTACTGCCGCAACAGTCAGCAGCGCATCATTCTGTACAGCAATCCAAAATACACTTCCTTGCCTTCTGTAAAATGACGGCCACCTTTGCCAGCGGGGCGGAGAGACTCATCTTTCTGTTTATTTGTGTTTCTGGGTTTGCTGATGAACTTTGAACTGGCGGCCTGTTCCCGTTAATGGTCACAATCAGGAAGAGACATACAGAGCGGCTCTGACCCCGCGAGATGGGCAAAAGGCTTCAGTTCAGGACAAATGCATCAATAAAATGTTCGCCCGGCACCGAGAGAGACAACATCCAGAGAAAAGCACAGAAGAGAATAGATATTAAAAAAAAACTATATATATATAAATCCTTGATGCCTCTATATTCCATCGCCAACCCTTCAGTGCCAGATAAGTAATTCCAGTTTAAATCGTTCCGGTCGAGAATAGCAGCGGAAAGAAACTCAAATAAACTTTAAATTAGTGAAACCCGGGTCTGAACCAGGGACCTTTAAGATCTCCAGTCGCTCCCCCAACTGCTTTATTTCCGCTACAGAGCAAGCGCTACTGTTTTTGGAGGGAAAGGTAAGGGTTTGTGTCATGAATTCGCCGCGTTTGCATCAAGCATCTAATTCACCTGCAGGCTGGAGGAGCAGAGGAGGCTGGAGGGAAAGATGTGATAGGAGCAGAAGGAGACGCCATTTGAAACTGGCAGAATCTTGTGTCTGACTGTTGTTTCAAACGATGCAGGACAGCCCTGCGTGGATTGGCAGTTTTCCCAGGAGCTGCATTGTCAGCTTCGTGTGTTTTAGACATGGAAACATGTCCATCAGCAGCTTGTGGTAATATTTCACCTCACTGTGCATTTCAAGTGGATGCCGACCCGCACTTGGTGCTGTGGTTGCGCGAACTTGTCTTTTGTGTTCTCATTTAAAATGTCATTTTGTGCGAACAGTTGGATGAACGTTCGACTGAAGATCTAAAGTTCCCTGGTTCAATCCCGGGTTTCGGCAGTTTTCAGTTCATTTGAGTTTTGTGCAGGTGCCGGTTCTCGAACTAAACGATTTTAACTGAAATTATTTATCCGGCACTGAAGGGTTGGCGATGGAATAGAGAAACAACAAGGATGGGAAATATGTATATCGTTTTTATTCATCTATTTGCTTCTGTCCTTTTCTCTGAATTTTCTCTCTCGCGCTGCCGGGTGAACATTTCATTTGATGCATGTGTGCTAAACTAAAGCCTTGTCCACTTCTTTCTTTGTAAAGCTTGTATATTAAATGTTAGAAAAGACCGTGACGTAATAAATTATGGGCCCTATTTTCCGATCGGACGCTTCCCGCGTGCGGAGACCTCCGATCTGGAGAAAATCTACTGACTTACCTGAGGGCTCCCGAGGCCCGGGCACTTCCGCTCCTGGGCCTCTCCAACTCGAAATCTGCAGGGCCCACGTATACCAGAGGCGCATGCGTTTCGCAAGCGTTCCTGGGATCACGTAGGTCATGTGTAGCCAATCAAAGAAGAGAATCTCCCTTCATACACTTGACAGATAGACCTGACAAATATATGAATGGAGATCACCCCAAAAACAATTTAAAATATTAAATATATATATTTTTAACCACATTTTTAAAATTAGTTGAAATTACAATAAATTAAATATTTTAAACAAAAATGTAATCTTTTGAAAAAAATAATTAAAGATTATTATGGGGCTAAAAATAAACTTACCTTTTTTGAAGTATTTTTAAATGATAAATGAGTGAAAAAAAACGTTTTTAACTTTTTTCAAATCTTACGCCTGCTTTTACCAGTTGTAAGATTTTTAAGGGCAGAGGTTCTCCAGAAAGCGAAACTATCCGCCCACAGAAGCCCTTCTCCAGAGAAGGCATCCAATCTGTCAAGAGCATTCTTGACAGAACGGAAATGCCGGTTTCAGCGCATGGGCTTCGCATGCCTGAAACCGGCATTTCCGATATCCCCGCGGGTGTGTCCACAACGCGGACACACCGAGCAATTGGAATATCCGGCCCAATAAGTATGATGGTTCCGTATGGGAGTCGAACCCACAAGCTATGGTGTTATCACTCGGTGACCATGTTAGGATTTCCTTCAGACTGAAACAGAAAGTTGATTCATCAATTAGAACAATTGTTCATCATTTTACAGAGTTTAATGAGTTTTGTCAAATTAAGATAATAAAGTATATTAATACAAATGTTAATCCCGGACCTGCATTTGTAGACTGCGGTTCTCTTCTGCATTGTTCTTACAACCTTTGCCGGGCCAGAGTTTCCGCAGTGTAGTTGTCATCATGTTTGTCTTCACACGCGAAAAGTCCACGGTTCGAAACTGAGCGGAAACATTTTGAAAACCTTCCCCATTAAAATTGAATAAATATGCAAAATTGAAGAATTCCTGTTGCGGTTAAATACGCAGCGAGTGGTGATGAACTGGTAGTCGGTGCCAAGGGAAGTGGTGGAAGCAGAGACGCTCAATGTTTTCAAGGGGAGACTGGACAGGCACTTGAGGGAAATAAACTTGCAGGGCTACTGGATAGAGCGGGTGAATGGGACTGACTGGATTGCTCTACAGAGAGTCGGCGCGGACTCGATGAGCCGAATGGCCCCTTCTTTGCAGTTAAGACTCTATGAGTAAAATGACATTTCTCACAGAATCCGTATATTTTCTTTGTACAATTCTACACAGACTCAAACTCAGCACAGATTCCGAAGGTGTCCCTCCTTCACTCCCGTTTTCTGCCCTGACGGTGCAGAAAGCTCCTCTCAAAGCTGCACATTCGACTGGTTTCAGTGGATCCGTGGGAGATTTTTAAAGGATCCTGTAGCGTCGCCTCGGATAATAACCCGAGATCGTCACCATATTTCACACACCGCAGCAACCCCGTCCATTTCAGTATAAGTCCCCTTTTCAACGGTCTTAATAAGTCTTAATTACTGCCAAATAACCTCTCTGGCACCGAAAATTAACCTATATACATGTGGAGTCTCATTCATTCAGAATTCAATTGTATTAGATTTTTAAAATAATTAAAATATTTTTACTTTATTCTGTTTGTTTTTTCTCTCTCTTGATCCAATCTTTCTTTTCCTCTCTTTATTTCGCTTTCTGTGCCTGATTTGGTATTGAATTCACTGTTCTAACTTACTTTTCCAGCTTCAGACTCTGTGCTGCTCATTAACTTTATCTGAAAGCAAGAAACATTCGTAATAAGGTAAACGAATTAACAGCGCAAATATACGTAAACGGATATGATATAATTGCGATTACGGAGACATGGCTGCAGGGTGACCAAGGCTGGGAGCTGAATATCCAAGGATATTCGATATATAGGAAGGATGGGCATAAAGGAAAAGGAGGTGGGGTGGCGTTGTTAGTAAAGGATGAAATCAGTGCATTACTGAGAAAGGATATTGGCACAGAAAATCAAGATCTAGTATCAGTCTAGATGGAGCTAAGCAGCACCAAGGACAGAAAACATCGGTGGGAGTTGTCTATAGGCCTCCAAACAGTAGTGGTAATGTAGGGGATGGCATCAAACAGGAAATTAGAGATGCATGTAACAAGAGTACGACAGTAATCATGGGTGAGTTTAATCTACTTATAGACTGGCCAAACCAAATTAGCAATAATACTGTGGAGGATGAATTCCTGGAGTGTGTACGAGATGGCTTTTTTGGAACAGTACGTTTAGGAGCCAAATAGGGAACAGGCTATCCTAGATTGGGTATTGTGGAATGCGAAGCGAATAATTAATAAACTTGTTGTGCAGGGTCCTTTAGGGAAGAGTGACCATAACATGATAGAATTCTTCATTAAGATGGAAAGTGAAGAAGTCCAATCCGCAACTAGGATTCTTAAACTAAACAAAGGAAACTACGAAGGTATGAAGAGTGAGTTGGCTGTGATAGATTGGGGAGCTTCATTAAAATGCATGATGGTGGATAGGCAATGGCTAACATTTAAGGAACGAATGCATGAATTGCAACCGTTATACACTCCTTTCTGGCGCAAAAACACAAAAGGAAAAGCGGCCCAACCATGGCTAACAAAAGAAATTAAGGATAGTATTACATCCAAAGAGGTGGCATATAAAGTTGCCTGAAAAAGTAGCAAGCCTGAGGATTGGGAGCAGTTTAGAGTTCAGCAAAAAAGGACCACGAGATTGATTAAGAAGGAACATAAAAGTGGACTACAAAGGCTTCTACAAGCATCTAAAAAGAAAAATATTAGTGAAGACAAATGTAGATCCCTTACAGTCAGAAACGGGAGAATTTATAATGGGGAACAAGGAAATGGCTGAGCAATTAAACAAATACTTTGGTTCTGTCTTCAAGAAAGAGGACACACATAACTTTTCAGAAATGCTAGGGAACCAAAGGTCTAGTGAGAAGGAGGAATTAAAGGAAATTAATATTAGTAAAAAAATTGTTTTGGAGAAATTAATATAACTGAAAGCCGATAAATCGGCAGGGCCTGGAAATCCGCATCCCAGAGTACTAAAAGAGGTAGTTATGGGAATAGTGGATGCCTTGGTTTTCATCTTCCAAAATTCTATAGATTATGGAACAGATCCTGAAGATTGGAGGGTGGCAAATGTAAAGTCACTATTTAAAAAAGGGCGGAGAGAGAAAACAGGGAACTACAGACCAGTTAGCCTAACATCAGTAGTAGGGAACATGCTAGAGTCTATTATAAAGGATGTGATAACAGGACACTTAGAAAATATCAACGGGATTAGACAAAGTCAACATGGATTTATGAAAGGGAAATTGTGTTTGACAAACCTACTGGAATTTTTGAGGATGTAACTGTTAGAATAGATAAGGAAGAACCAGTGGATATGTGTATTTGGATTTTCAGAAGACCTTTAATATAGTCCCACATAAGAGGTTAGTGTGTAAAATTAAAGCACATGGGATTGGGGGTAATATACTGGCATGGATTGAAAATTGGTTAACAGACAGGAAACAGAGAGTAGGAATAAATGGGTCTTTTTCGGGGTGGCAGGCGGTGACTAGTGGGGTACCACAGGGATCAGTGCTTGGGCCCCAGCTATTCACAATATATATCAATGATTGGATAAGGGAACCAAATTGAATATTTCCAAGTTTGCAGATGACACGAAACTAGATGGGATTGTGAGTTGTGAGGAGGATGCAAAGAGGCTTCATGGCGATTTAGTCAAGTTGAGTGAGTGGGCAAATACATGGCAGATGCAGTATATCGTGGATAACTGTGAAGTTATCCACTTGGGTAGGAAAACCAGAAAGGCAGAGTATTATTAAAATGGTGATAGATTGGGAAATGTTGATGCACACAGGGACATGGGTGTCCTTGTACACCATTCACTGAAAGCAAACATGCAGCAAGCAGTTAGGAAGGCAAATGATATGTTGGCCTTCATTGCAAAAGGATTTGAGTACAGGAGCAAGGATGTCTTACTACAGTTATACAGGGCCTTGGTGAGACCACACCTGGAGTACAGTGTGCACTTTTGGTCACCTAAACTAAGAAAAGACATACTTGCCATAGTGGGAGTGCAGCGAAGGTTCACCAGAATATATTTAAGAATGATATACATTTCTAGAAAAAAAATGTATCACAGGGTATGGTGAGAGAGCACGAATATGGTATTGAGATAGAGGATCAGCCATGATCATATTGAATGGCGGAGCAGACTCGAAGGGCCGAATGGCCTACTCCTGCTCCTATTTTACTATGTTTTCTATGTTTCTATGTTTAACGATTAATGACGTGCTATGGCGTCACAGTGGTTCTGTTACTCGACCAGTAATCCAGAGACCTGGACTAATGATCCGGGGCCGTGAGTTTAAATCCCACTGCGCCAGGTGGGTGAAATACGACACCAAGGTCGCGAACAGACTGGTTCAGCCTCAGACAGCGGCCAGGGATAGGGATGGAGTCGGTGGCCAGGGAACGGAGTTTGTGGCGGGGACCAGCACTCAATGGCGATACATTGCTGCCCCCTCAAGGCTACTTGCAAACCTTTCCGCCCAGCAAAATTGCGAATAGTGGGCAAGGTTATCTCCTTTATTCCACTTGGGCTCGGCCTTTCCTCATCCATAGCTACAGATTCAACACTTTCCCCGCTGCTAAGTGTCGATGCTGAGCTAATCACACAGCTGCCGTCAAGGCTATCGGTTCTCAAGTCGCTGCTTCTGTTTCACACTGCACAGCACAGGTTTTATTACAGTCTTATCAGATAGAAAGTGTATAAGCATTGCAAGGCACTGATGCACAAAGCTTGAAAAGACAATATCAACTTTGCTCGAGGGCGAGAACACAATCCATGCAATGCCTGAATTTGAGGAAGCACTGCTTTGAAGTTCTTCATGTCTACCAGCTGAATGCAGATGGAAATGAACATTTCATCAAACAGCATTCTGTTGAGCAGTCAAACGCTGCATTGAACAACAAACTTTCTCTTCCGCTGATTTTGAACAGGAAAATTATGATTTGACAGATAGACAAGGAGCTCAATCCTCATTGATTCAGGCAGCAAACTGCCCAGAGCAGCGATTGGCTCAGGTGCCTTTTACTTCTTTGTTCTAAATTTTCCAACAGCTGGGACAAGAAGAAATCAGGTTCCACCGAGATTTAAACTCAGATCACTGGATTCAAAGTCCAGAGTGCTCACCATTACACAATGGAACACACACCCGCTGCTTGAGCCAACTCTGTTTTCTCAATCTCTGCTACCATTCACAGACAGTGGAATCGTTTCTGCCAATGCTGGAAATACTCAACAGGTCAGGCAGCATCTGTGGAGAGATCAACAGAGTTGTGACAAAGGGGCATTCACCTGAAACGTTAATTCTGTTTCTCTCTCCACAGATGCTGCCTGACCTACTGAGATTTTCCAGTATTTTCTGGGTTTTTTTTTTAGATTTCTAGCATTCGCAGTATTTTGCATTTGTTATCTTTTCTGATTCCAGTTCAGTGGCACTTGTTGTCTGACGCAAAGAGATGAATCGTTTCAACTGAAAAGTGAACTATCTCAGTCAAGAGCAAAATCTGTCATTGTACCAGGAGCTGGACTG
Organism: Squalus acanthias; assembly: GCA_030390025.1. Classification (NCBI taxonomy): domain Eukaryota; kingdom Metazoa; phylum Chordata; class Chondrichthyes; order Squaliformes; family Squalidae; genus Squalus; species Squalus acanthias. The sequence continues at coordinate 965,835 of JASTWF010000115.1, read as the reverse complement.
AGAGCTCCAGTAACATGGATTGAAGCAGCAGTTCAGGCGACTGGGGGTTTGTGGAATGTTGTAGTCTAGAATCGATCTGTCCGCAGATTTTAACAAGTGTCTGCATTTACATGTAAAACACAGAGATTGACACAAATCAGGTCCTACTGAGATTTAAATCAGGTCGCTGGATTCAAAGTCCACAGTGTTCCCCATTACACCATGGAACCGACACTAACATCTTATTGAGAGCAAATATTTGAAAGAAACATGCCTCTTTAGTCATAAACAACAACTTGCATCTATTTAGCGCCTTTACCGGCGTAGACCGTCCCAAGGCACTTCACAGGAGGGTTCTGAAATAAATTGTGACACCCAGCCGCGAAAGGAATTATTAGCACAGATGATCGAAAGTTGGTCACAGAGGTAGGTTTTAAGGAGCGTGTTAAAAGAGAAAAGAGAGATAGAGAGGCGGAGAGGTTCAGGGAAGGAATTCCAGAACTGAGGTCCTCGGCAGCTGAAGGCACGGCCACCCATGGTGGAGCGATTAAAGTCAGGGCTGTTGAGAGCCCTGAATTGGAGGAGCGCAGATATCGCGGGGAGTTGTAGGGCTGGAGGAGATTACAGAGATAGGAAGGGGCGAGGCCATGGAGGGATTTGCACTAGTGCGAGAGCACAGTACATGCAATGTCTGCATTTCAAGAAGCAATGCTTTGAAACTCTACAAGTCTGACTTCTGAATGCAGATTACAAAGAGAAGTTCAGCAAACACCATGATGTTGTGCAGACAGACGCTGCATTGGACAACAAACAACTTTCACTTCCGCTGATTTGGAACAGGGAAAGACAGGCTGAGCTTGTGATTGGACATCTAGACAAGGAGATCAATCCCCATTGATGAAGGCAGCAAACGGCCCAGAGCAGCGATCGGTTTCCAGGAGACTTTTCATTGTTTTTTCCAAATTTTCCAACAGCCGGGACAAGAATTCAGGTTCCACCGAGATTTAAAGTCAGGTCACTGGATTCAAAGTCCAGAGTGCTCACCATTACACCATTCCACGTGCGCTCCTCTGAGCCAACTCTGTTTTCTCCAGCTCTCCGACCATTCACAGCCACTGCAATCTTTCTTAACTACTGCTCAGTGAGACTTGTGGTCTGACACAAAGAGACGCATCGTTTCAACAATCTCCGCCAAGAACAGCATTCTGTCATTGTGGCAGGAGCTGGACTCAGAGCTCCAGTAACATGGATTGCAGCAGCAGCTCAGGATTGCAGGCTTGTGGAATGTTATTTACTAGAATCGATCTGTCTGCAGATGTTAAAAAGTGTCGCCATTTCCATGGGAATCATAGAGATTGACACAAAACAAGTTCCACCGAGATTTGAACTCAGAGCGCTGGATTCAGGGTCCAGAGCGCTCACCATTAAACCACAAACAGGAAAGAACGTGTCAAAGGCGAGATTGAATTGTTGATTCTCGCTCTCTCTCCACTGACTCTCTTTCACTAACATTTCCCCAATCGAATATATTGGAACATATTTCATTCCAAAGTGAGTAACCTCCTGAAAAGCTCCGTGATTTCCCTCGCCGAATCACATCACTCTCGTTGGGATCAATTTCGACGAGAAACAGCTGTGACGTCCTGAGTGGGTGAAAGGCGCTGCAGAAAGACAAGTCTTTCTTGCAAAAGTTTCAACTGCAATTTCAAAACGCGGGCACCTCCGGGATTTGAATCCGGGAACTTCCGGCAAAATTTAACCAACAACCCCGAAGCGAGAATCACAACCCGAGACCAACTTATTAAAAAGATAGCCATACAGACCGATTGAAACTGCAATTTGAATCCTATCGCTGACCCTGTGTTGTCCTATTAATCTGTGTTGTTCTGCTCCCACATTATCAATGACAAGGTTCCGAGCCTCAATTTTTAAATAAAATATGTCCACATCTTCAGTAACGACACGCGAGGATGAGATTCCCTAAATCAGCGCCAACTTTCCCCAAAAAACCTTATAGTACGCAACCAAAACTGTGTCCTATATGGGAAATATCATTGAGAATTACTTCGCTCACTGTAACTATGCCATTTGAGTGGCATAATTCGCCTTTCAATGCGTATTTTATTCATACTTAACCAAACATGTAATTGATTCCAGTTTTCATATTTACTGAACTTGAATGGAGAAAAGCCATCAGGTTGCATCTACCCACTTTCGAACCGTTGAGTTGTCGTGTGTTAGCGGACTGCGATAACCACAACACACCGGAGACCATCCAGCACTCGGGTGCATTGCATTGCAGCGACTCAATAGGAAGAGGAGGAGGCCATTCAGCCCCTCGAGCCTGTTCCGCCATTCATTTAGATCCCGGGCTGATCTGTGGGTTAACTCCATCTACCTGCTTAGGTTCAGTAATACCCTTAATACCCTTAACCAACAAAAATCTATCGACAGTAGCGGCAATCTTCAGCCTCAAACCAGCTCCGCTCCCGGATCCAGACAGAAAAGGCTTCTTACTGACGGCCACCGTGCAGATTAATGAATTACATTTCTGAACTTTACCGGGGAGGGATTCGGAGATTCCCAAAGCGATCAAAAGATGAAATGGGCGTCACTGTTGATCAGTGTTCTCTCACTCAAAGTTATCTATATAGTGAAGTGAAATAAAGAGCAATAAAAGAATAAGGGAGCAGCCACTGTAGCCCTTTTGACAGGAGAATAAACTCGCCTCGAGATGTTCATCCACAACAAGTTAAAACAAAATGAACCCACCCAGGATCGAACCGGAGACCTTACGCGTGTAAAGCGAACGTGATAGCCACCACACCGGAAACCGCTGGCAGTACAGTTTCATCAGAGCGGAACTGACCAGTGAACTTCCTCTGTGCTGATCGGGAATGTGTTGGTTCAACTTAAACAACATCACTTGTGTCCCACACTAAAAGTTCACAATCCTTCTCCTCCACTACATTTTACAGCTCACACACGGGAGAGGTGGGGAAACGCTTCCCGCGGGTAGGGGCTGCTGTCAAGGATGGGACATAGAATCATAGAATCACACAGTACTAAAGGAGGCCATTCGGCCCATCCTACCTGTGCCGGCTCTTTGAAAGAGCTTTCCAATTAGTCCCACTCTCCTGCTCTTCCCTTAGCCCTGCAATGTTTTACTTTTTACATTCCCTTTTGAAAGATACTATTGAATCAGCTTCCACCGATCATTCAAGGAGTGGATTCCAGCTCATAACAACTCGCTGCGTAAAAAAAATCGCCTCGCCTCCTCCCTGGCTTATTGTGTTACCGATTATCTTAAATCTGTGTCCTCTGGTAATCGATCCTCCTGCCAGTGGAATCAGTTTCTCCCTGTCTGCTCCATCAACGCCCCCACCCGCCCATAATGGTGAACACCTCTATTAAATCTCCCGTTAACCTTCTCTGCCATAAGGAGAACAATCCCAGCTTCTCCAGCCTCTCCACATCACTGAAGTCCCTCATCCCTGGAAATGATGTAAGGCGGAGGATTGCGACGAAATTTGGAAAATATTGCCAGTTGGGACCGGAAAAATCGAAAAGAACAAAACAAGAAAATACAGTGAACAGTTTTGTGAATCTTTAGAAACGCTTTTGGAAACGGAATGAGCGGAGAATGAAGAGCTGAGCTGCCCGACTGACCAGAGGCGATCAAGGCACCTTTCCCTGGTTTAAGACAATGAGACATTTACTCTGATGTTACCGGTGAATTGAACTGATCGGAGCCAAGTGAAAGATTCTCGTTACTGCAGATCAGGAAGATAAACCTAATACCGGCTTCGGGACAATCAGAAAGCTTCCTCACAGACAAGGCACCGAAAGGCTCGAAGGGAGACCGCACCGGTTGCGGGAGAGCTGGTTAATATTCATATGAAGGAGAAGGGAATAGTGGGTTATGCTGATAGAGTTAGATGTGGAAAGACGGGAGGAGGCTCTTGTGGAGCATAAACGCCGGCATGGACTGGTTGGGCCGAATGGCCTGTTTATGTGCTGTATATCCTATGTAATCCTATGTACTCCTATGCAATGCAAGAAAAGTTACCAAATCAATTTGTAATTTTCCCATGGCTTTGTGTAGGAGATGACGTTATTCTGGCAAGGGAGAAGATTGCAGGGGCTCTGACATAGATTTTCAGAACCTCTCTGGCCACAGGGGAGGTGCCAGAGGACTGGAGGACAGCTAACGTAGTACCATTATTCAAGAATGGTAGTAGGGATAAACCAGGGAATTACAGGCCAGTGAGCCCAACGTCAGTGGTAGGGAAATAATTGGAAAAAAATCTGAGGGACCGAATTAGTCTCCACTTGGAGAGGCAAGGATTAATCAAGAATAGTCAGCATGGCTTTGTCAGGGGGAGATCATGTCTAACCAATTTGATTGAATTTTTCGAGGGGGTGACTAGGTGTGTGGATGAGAGTAGTGCAGTTGATGTAGTCTACATGGACTTCAGTAAGGCTTTTGACTAAGTCCCGCATGGGAGACTGATCAAGAAGGTAAGAGCCCATGGGATCCAGGGCAATTTGGCACATTGGATCCAAAATTGGCTTAGTGGCAGGAGGCAGAAGGTGATGGTCAAAGTTTGTTTTTGTGACTGGAAGCCTGTGTCCAGTGGTGTACCGCAGGGATCGGTGCTGGGTCCGTTGCTGTTTGTAGTGTGCATTAATGATTTAGTTATGAATGTAGGAGGTATGATCAGTAAGTTCGCAGATGACACGAAAATTAGTAGAGTGGTTAATAGCGAGGAGAGAAGCCTTAGTCTCAGGACGATATAGACGGGTTGGTCAGATGGGCAGAACAGTGGCAAATGGAATTTAACCCTGAAAAGTGTGAGTGCATTTTGGGAGGACTAACAAGGCAAGGGAATACACAATGAATGGTAGGACCCTAGGAAGGACAGGGGATCAGAGGGACCTTGGTGTGCATGTACATAGATCCCTGAAAGCAGCAGGACAGGTAGATAAGGTGGTTAAGAAGGCATATGGGATACTTGCCTTCATTAGCCAAGGCATAGAATATAAGAGCAGGAAGGTTATGATGGAGCTGTACAAAATGCTAGTTAGGCCACAGCTGGAATACTGTGCGCAGTTCTGGTCGCCACACTATAGGAAGGATGTGATTGCATTGGAGAGGGTGCAGAGAAGATTCACGAGGTTGTTACCTGTGCTGTAGCGTTTCAGCTATGAAGGGAGACTGGACAGGCTGGGGATGTTTTCCCTGGAGCAGCGAAGCCTGAGGGGGTCCTGATTGAGGTGTACAAAATTATGAGGGGCAAATATAGGGTAGATAGAAATGAACTTTTCCCCTTAGTAGAGGGGTCAATATCCAGGGGGCATAGTTTCAAGATAAGGGGCAGGACGTTTAGAGGGGATTTGAGGAAAACATTTTTCACCCAGAGGGTGGTTGGAATCTGGAACTCACTGCCTGAAAGGGTGGTAGAGGCAGGAACCCTCACAACATTCCAGAAGCATTTAGATGAGCACTTGAAACGCCATAGCATACAAGGCTACGGACCAAGTGCTGGAAAATGGGATTAGAATAGACAGGGCTTGATGGCCGGCGCAGACACGATGGGCCGAAGGGCCTCTTTCTGTGCTGTATAACTCTATGACTCTATGACTCTATGGTTGTTCCTGTTTAAAGCTAGATTAAAAAGGTAATAATTGAAGCAAATATAACGTAAGAATCAAACACAACTTTTTACCTCACAGGTGTTCCATCTGACTGATATGTATAACCTGACCCACTTGTTGTTATTGTGCCAAGTATGGTCATTACGAACATACGAATTAGGAGCAGGAGTCGGCCACTCGGCCCTTCGAGCCTGCTCCGCCATTCAATAAGATCATGGCTGATCCGATTACTCCACATTCCCGCCTACCCCCGATAACTTTTCACCCCTTGCTTACAAGAATCTATCTACCTCTGCCTTAAAAATATTCAAAGACTGCTTCCACCGCCCTCTGAGGAAGAGAGTTCCAAAGACTCACGACCCTCTGAGAAAAAAATTCTCCTCATCTCTGTCTTAACTGGGCGACCCATTATTTTTAATCTGTGACCCCTAGTTCTATATTCTCCCACAAGAGGAAACATCCTCTCCACATCCACCCTGTCCAGACCCCTTAGGTTTTTATATGTTTCAATCAAGTCACCTCTTTCTCTTCTAAACTCAAGCGGATACAAGCCTAGCCTGTCCAACCTTTCCTCATAAGACAACCCGCCCATTCCAGGTATTAGTCTAGGAAACCTTCTCTGAACTGCTTCCAATGCATTTACATCCTTCCTTAAATAAGGAGACCAATACTGTACACAGTACTCCAGATGTGGTCTCACCAGTGCCCTGTATAACTGAAGCATAACCTCCCTACTTTTGTATTCAATTCCCCTCGCAATAAACGAGAACATTTTATTAGATTTCCTAATTACTTGCTGTACCTGCATAGTAACCTTTTACGATTCATGCACTAGGACACCCAGATCCCTCTGCATTTCAGAGCTCTGCAATCTCTCACAATTTAGATAATATGCTTCTTTTTTATTCTTCCTGCCAAAATGGACAACTTCACATTTTCCCATATTATACTCCATTTGCCAGTTCATTGCCCACTCACTTAACCTATCTATAACCCTTTCAAGCCTCCTGATGTCCTCTTCACAATTTACTTTCCTACCAATCTTTGTGCCATCAGCAAATTTACCAACCCAACCTTCGGTCTCTTCATCCAAGTCATTTATATAAATTGTAAAAAGTTGAGACCCCAGCACTGATTCCTGTGGCACACCACTTGTAACATTTTGCCAATCAGAAAATGACCCATTTATGCCTACTCTCTGTATCCTGTTAGCTAGCCAATCTTCTATCCATGCCAATATGTTACCCCCTACACCATGAACTTTTATTTTCCGCAATAACCTTTGATGTGGCACCTTATCAAATGCCTTCTGGAAATCTAAGAACAGTACATCCACCGATTCCCATTTCTGCACAGCATATGTTACTCCCTCAAAGAACTCCAATAAATTGGTAAAACATGATTTCCCTTGCACAAAACCATGTTGAGTCTGCCTGATTACTTTGAACTTTTCTAAGTGCCCTGCTATAACGTCTTTAATAATAGCTTCTAACATCTTCCCTATGACAGATGTTAAGCTAACTGGACTGTAGTTTCCTGCTTTCTGTCTCCCTCCCTTTTTGAATAAAGGAGTTACGTTCGCTATTTTCCAATCTAATGGAACCTTCCCCGAATCTAGGGAATTTTGGAAAATTATAACTAACGCATCAACTATCTCACAAGCCACTTCTTTTAAGATTTCTCAAGTGGGACCCAATCTTAACATCACTACATAAGAAACAGGAGCAGGTGTAGGCCGTTCGGCAGCGAAAAACACGATGGTTAAGCACGATTAGCCTTTCACAAACCCCTGCTGGCTTTCTTTAATTAATCCGCACCTATCCAAGTGACTGTAAATTTTGACCCTGATTGCTGTTTTTAAAAGCTTCCATATACCGAGGTTAACCTGACTGGCCTGTAGTTGCTGAGTTTATCTTTTAACCCTTTTTTGAACAATGCTTTAACATTTCCAATTCTCCAGTCCTCTGGCACCATCCCCGTATCTATGGAGGATTGGAATATTATGGCCAGTACCTCCGCAATTTCCACATTTACTTCCCTCAGTTTCCTAGGATGCATCCCATCCGCTCCTGGTGATTTATCTACTTTAAGCACAGCCAGCCTAACTAATTCCTCTTCTTTATCAATTATTATACTATCAAGTGTCTCCACTACCTCCTCCTTCACTATGTCTGTGGCAGCATCCTCTTCCTTGGTGCAGGCAGATGCAAAGTACTCATTTAGTAGCTCAGCCATGCCCTCTGCCTCCATGCGCAGGTTTCCATTTTGGTCCCATTCGGCCCCACCCCTCCTCTTACTACCCTTTTTCTATTTAAATGCCTGTAGAAGGCTTTTGAATTACCTTTTATGCTGGCTGCCATTCCATTCTCATACCATCTCTTTGCCCCTGTGAGTGTGAACAGAACTGTACAGAGGAACAGCAAATGTAATAGTTGTTAATCTTGAACCACAAATGTGAATTATTCTAATATTCTATCGAATATTTTGTTTAACATGTTTTTAAAATGCTCTCGCCCAGTTTCAATCCGGGAACTTTTCGCATTAGGTGAACGTGATAACCACCACACCACGGAAACGCTGAGCTGCTCGTTAGATTTCGAACATAACTCGAGTTTGAACCTGCACAGCTGGCGGATACTTCAGGGGCTTGTTTTATAAGAATTGAATTACGGTGCTATATTTAGGAAGGCTGTGAGATTGGCAGAAATTGATCCAGACTTTACACAGCGGAACATAGCAACAGGAGGAGGCCATCTATCCCCTGCAACCAGGTTCTCCTGAATTCCAAGGTGTGTAAGGAAATCAACCATCAAATTAACTACAGGCGTTCAGGCAATTTTCAGAAAGCAAAGCGCTTTTAGTCCTTGTCAATATCTCTTGTCTATTTCCCGATGGTTCCTGATTCTGTTTGTCTCTCTGGCTCTGTTTAATCTGTGTGTAGCCATCTGCAGGTTGATTTTGATTTTGAACGAATGTGTTTGTGTCTTAATTAAAAACAGGAAATGCTGGAAATACTCAGCAGGTCAGGCAGCTTCTGTGGAGAGAGAAACACAGTTAACGTTTCAGGTCGCTGACCTGTTGTCAGAACTGAAAAAAGTTAGAGATGTAACAGGTTTTAAGCAAGTACAGAGGCAAGGGAACAGGGGAGAGGAGGATGCAGTGGTGTTCCCCAGCGGTCTGTATTCGGACCACTGCTCTTTTTCATATATATTAATGACCTGGACTTGGGTATACTGGGCTGAATTTCCAAGTTTGCAGATGACAGGAGACTCAGAAATGTAGTAAACAACGATCCTGAAAGTAACAGACTTCATGAGGACACCGACAGAGTGGTGGAATGGGCAGAGACATAGCAGATGGAATTTAACACAGAGAAGTGTGAAGTGATCCATTTTGGTCGGAAGATTGAGGAGATGCAACACAAACTAAATGGTACAATTTTAAATCGGGTGCAGGAACAAAGAGACCTGGGGGTGTATTTATTTATCTTTGAAGGTGGCGGGACAGCTTGAAAAGGCTGTTAAAAAGCGTACGGGATCCTTGGCTTTATTAATAGAGTCATAGATTTAAAAAGCAAGGAAGTAATGCTCAGCCTTTATACATCATTGGTTAGGCCTCAGGTGGAGGATTCTGGGCACAACATTTTAGGAAGGATGTGAAGGCAGAAACGATTCACAAGCTTGTTTCGGGGGATGAGGGACTTCAGTTACGTGGATAGACTGGAGAAGCTGTCGTTGTTCTCATTAGATCAGAGAAGTTCGCGATGAGATCTGATAGAGGTGTGCAAAATCACGAGGGGTCTAGACAGGGTAGATAGAGAGAAACTTTTCCCATTGGTGGAAGGGTCGAAATCCAAAGGATCAAGATTTAAGGTGATTGGCAGAAGAACCAAAGGCGACATGAGGGAAAAAAAACGTTACGTAGCGAGTGATAAGGATCTGGAATGCACTGCCTGAAAGCGTGGTAGAGACCGATTCAATCGTGGCTCTCAGAAGGGAATTGGATAAGTACCCGAAGGGAAAATATGTTGCGTGCTACGGAGAAAGTGCGGGGAGTGGGACTAGCTGGAGTGTTTTGCATTGAGCAGGCATGGGCTCGATGGGCCCGATGGCCTCCTTCTGTGGTTTTGATGTTTACTGCTGATTCTATTTTCTGTGCACTGTAGAAATAACCGGTCCTGTTCAATTTGACAAAATGAGATATGGGTAACATGCAAAGCACAAATTAAATTATTGTATATCGACTCTCCCTCAGTTAGCATTTCTTTCATTGGGCAAAAGAAGGTTATCGGTTAATTAATGACGCTTTTCCGTGGAAACAGCACACATGTTTAACAAACAACATTCGCCCAACGTGGGGCTCGAACCCACGACCTTGAGATTAAGAGTCTCAGGCTCTACCGACTGAGCTAACCGGGCCTGATAAGCGCGCGCGTCCTTGTCTCTGATTGCAGCCAGGCGCCTGCTGGCTCCGCCCCAGGGGTTTAACTTGTTCTGCAAACCACGAACCAGGTTCTCCTGAATTCCAAGGTGTGTAAGGAAATCAAGCATCAAAAGTCCTTTCATTAACCACAGGGTTTCAGGCATTTTCTGATCGCAAAGCGCTTTTATTCCTTGTCAATATCTCTTGTCTGTTTCCCGGTGTTTCCCGATTGTGTCTGTCTCGCTGGCTCTGTTTACTCTGTGTGTGGCCACCTGCAGGTTGATTTTGAACGAATACCTGTGCTTGTGTCTTGTCACATTAAATAAATGAGGCATTCTGGCGATTCTTTCTCTTACACTGGGGAAACAGTGAGATAGTCTTTGGAGCAAGGTTCTGATTATTGTGAAACAGCAAAGAAAATATGAATTCCGGGATTATCTAATAGAACAATGACCCGCCGTGATCTGGAGTCAGACGCGCTACCGTTGCGCCACGAGGTCCAAAATGCGAGCGGCGATGTTTGTATATATGCACGTTCCTGAAGCACTGTTTGATTTCTCCTGACTTGGAGTAATTAAAGGGCTTTAAAATCCCCGCCCACTCCCACCGGGTGTCAGACAGCAACAGAAGCAGCGCTCACCTGTCAGTCACCGTCTCACGCCCGCTTTCACCACCTGCGTCCAGTTCTGGTCACCACACTTTAGGAAGGATGTGCAGGCCCCTGAGAGGGTGCAGTGGAGATTTACCAGATTGTTTCCGGGGATGGGGGATCTTAGCTACAAGGACAGGTTGGAGAAGCTGCATTTGTTTTCATTACAACAACAACATGTATTTATATAGCGCCTTTAACGTAGTAAAACGTCCGAAGGCGCTGCATAGGAGTATTTTAAGAAAAAGGAGGTTGACGGGTGATTTGATAGAGGTGGACAAGATTATGATGAGTTTGGATAGGCTAGACGGGGAAAGGCTGTTGCCACTAGTTGATGGTACAAGGAATGGGGGACACAGATTTAAGGTTTTGGGCAAGAGATACAGGGGGAATGTGAGGAAAACTTTTTTACGCAGCAGTGGTGAGGACCTGGAACTCGCTGCCGACGGAAGTGGTGGAAACGGAGACACTCAATGTATTCAACTGGAGAGTCGATGGGCACTTGAGGGAAATAAACTTGCTGGGCTACGGTGACAGAGCGGGGGGAATGGGACTGACTGGATTGCTCAAGATAAAAAATCGCTGGATTGGGGGTAATATTCTGGCATGGGTGGAGGATTGGTTATCTAACAGGAAGCAGCGAGTTGGGATAAATGGTTCATTCTCGGACTGGCAACCAGTAGCCAGTGGTGTTCCACAGGGGTCGGTGCTGGGTCCCCAACTCTTTACAATCTATAAACGATTTGGAGGAGGGGACTGAGTGTAACATATCAAAGTTTGCAGATGATACAAAGATGGGAGGGAAAGTAGAATGTGAGGAGGACATAAAAAACCTACAAGGGGCTATAGACAGGCTGGGTGAGTGGGTGGAGATTTGGCAGATACAATACAATATTGGAAAATGTGAGGTTATGCACTTTGGCAGGAAAAATCAGAGAGCAAGTTATTAACTTAATGGCGAGAAACTGGAAAGTACTGCAGTACAAAGGGATCTGGGGGTCTTGGTGCAAGAAAATCAAAAAGTTAGTATGCAGGTGCAGCAGGCGATCAAGAAGGCCAACGGAATGTTGGCTTTTATTGCTAGGGGGATAGATTATAAAAACAGGGAGGTATTGCTGCAGTTGTATAGGGTATTGGTGAGACCGCACCTGGAATACTGCATACAGTTTTGGTGTCCATACTTAAGAAAAGACATACTTGCTCTCGAGGCAGTACAAAGAAGGTTCACTCGGTTAATTCCGGGGTTGAGGGGGTGGACATATGAGGAGAGGTTGAGTAGATTGGGACTCTACTCATTGGAGTTCAGAAGAATGAGAGGCGATCTTATTGAAACATATAAGATTGTGAAGGGGCTTGATCGGGTGGATGCGGTAAGGATGTTCCCAAGGATGGGTGAAACTAGAACTAGGGGGCATAATCTTAGAATAAGGGGCTGCTCTTTCAAAACTGAGATGAGGAGAAACTTCTTCACTCAGAGGGTAGTAGGTCTGTGGAATTAGCTGCCCCAGGAAGCTGTGGAAGCTACATCATTAAATAAATTTAAAACAGAAATGGACAGATTCATACAAGTAAAGGGAATTAGGGGATACGGGGAGCGGGCAGGAAATTGGACATGAGGCTGAGTTCGGATCGGTCAAGGCCCTGTGGGTGGCGGAGCGGGCCCAGGGGCTGAGTGGCCGGATCCTGCTCCTACTTCTTGTGTTCTTTAGATTTGAGGTTAGGAAATGATCAGCCATGATCTTATTGAATGGCGGGGCAGGCTCGAGGGGCCGATTGGCCTACTCCTGCTACTATTTCTTATGTTCTTAGAACGCCAGCACGGACTCGATGGGCCGAATGGCCTCCTTCTGTGCCGTTATGAATCTATGACTATGAACTATAGAGCAGTGATAATCGGGGACTTCAGCTATCCTAATATATCTGATAATCAGTCTAAATATAGAAAGCTCAGAGGAGAATTGAAAAGGAAAATAAGAGGGGCGAAAAGAGAGGGTATGAGAATAGAATGGCTGCTAACACAAAAGGTAATCCAAAAGTCTTCTATAGGTGTGTATTACCAAGTTTAACGACACTAAGTTAGTGGCACAGTAAGTAGTGTGACTGGGAGCAGAAAATTGCAAAGGCACATAGATCCGTGGTCAAAACTAGAGGCATCTGATTCAGAAGATTCGGGAGAAGGAAATTCGGGAGTTTAATGAGTTTGATAGGAACATTTTTGTCTTGCGCACTTTCGGTCAGAGAAATGTTAGTGATAGGAAATTAATCCAGAATCTGGGATGCAGCATGTCACCTTCTCGCTGAACATCTTTTTCTGGATGCGATGTGCATCAGAGGTTTACGTAGTGTAGCGGTTATCACGTTTACCTTACACGCAAAAAGTCCACGGTTCAATGCTGGGCGGAAACATTGGGCCCAATTTTCCGATCGGAGAGTTCCTGCGTGTGGAGAGCTCCAATCGGGAAATCAAATCTACAGACTTACCTCAGAGCTCCGGAGGTCAGGACATTTCCGCTCCTGGGCCTCTGCCAACTCGAAATGTGCAGGGCCCATGTATCCCAGAGGTTCTTGCGGTTTGCAAGCGCCCCTGGGATCTTGGGGAACTCATCAAAGAAGAGAATCTCCCTTCATGCACGTGACAGATAGACCTGACAAATATAGGTATGGAGATCAGACCAAAAACACTGTAAAAAGTTAAATATTTTTTTTAAATCACGTTATTTTTTTTTTAAATCACGTTAAATAATTTTTTTTAAACCACATTTTTTAAATTATTTGAAATTACAATAAATTAAATATTTTTACAAAAATGTAATTTTTTGAACAAAATAATTAAAGTTTTTTACGCGGCTAAAACTAAACTTAATTTTTTAAACAGTATTGTTAAGTGATCAGATCGGAAATGCCGGTTTTCAGCGCATGCGCTTCGCATGCCTGACCCCGACATTTTTTGATGTCCCTGCGGGTGTGTACACAGCGCCTACTCACCCGAAGGGATCGGAATATTCGGCCCAATTTTCGAGAGCATATTTTTTGTGAAAGAAATTAATACACAAAGTGTAAATTGAGATGGGGATAAAACTTCATCAATGAATAAAGTTGCGCACATTGTTAAAGTTAAGTTATTGAAGTTTCGACTGTCCCTCAGTGTGAGCATCTCTTTCATTCTGCAAAAACAACGCTATCGGTTAATGAATGGTGATTAAAACAATTAAAACACGAAACTACCAGAAAACACTTTAAACAGTTTATCACAATTGCTTACATTTCTTATCTTTTGTCTTGTGTTTTTTCAGCTCTTGGTCCTTTTCAGCTCCTGACAAGGATATTCCTCTGATTAAACGTGAACAAAATGCAACATCTCGCAGCCCCGGCCTCGGTTAATACCAGCAGATCGAAGCCGCATTTCAGACGCGGAAACAAACCCATTATTTACTCGCTCTTCCTCAGCTCCAGAGCTCAGAGGGTTATTGTCCATCCCTGGGCTGCAAGATACCACGGGCCCGGGCCAAACCTCCCCATACACCGAGCACAGTCTCAGAAACACCCCGGGGGAGATGATATCCCGGTCACTGAGCCTTCGAGCAGCATTGAACAAGCACCCGAACTGAAACTTTCTAAATGCGGAAGTGACAAGTTACAAGTCAATTCTAACAGTCAGGTTGGCGGAGCGGTCGAAGACGCTGCGTTCAGGTCGCAGCCTTCGCTGAAGGCGTGAGTTCGAACCCCAATTCTGACATTGCTTATATTTAATTACTAAGGGCAACACATTTCTTGTGCTGCGCTTTGGGAAGTCTCTCAAAAGTGGGATTCAGCGTTTCACCTGCTCGCTGAACATTTCCATCAGACCTGGTACTGAAAGTGGAGACGTTTCTGCAGTGTAGGAGGTATCACTTTCTCGGAAACATTTTGTTGGCACTTGCTCCTCATGCAGGTCCAGGGGCGAGTTTGCTCTCCTGTGAAAGGACATAAGAAGAACAGAAGAACGAAAGAATTAGGAGCAGGAGTCGGCCCTATGGCCCCGCGAGCCTGCTCCGCCATTCAATCAGATAATGGCTGATCTTGGACCTCAACTCCACTTTCCTGCCTATCCACATATCCCTTGATTCGACTACAGTCCAAAAATCTATTGATCTCAGCCTTGAATATACTGAACGAATGAGCATCAACAGCACTTTGGGGTAGAGATTTCCAAGGAAAGGAGCTACAATCTTTTTAAATCTAACAATGGTGGATGTCACAAGCATCGAACATTTTTAAGCAAACTCCTAAAATATAGTGTGTAAAATGAGAAGGGATAACATTTCATGACATGCAAAGCAGCGAAATCACTGTGTGAAATGGGACTTGGATAACATTGATGTAAATATATTTCTGCCTGACAAGGTGGTGAAAGCAGATTCAATATTAACTTTCAAAAGGGAAATAAGTTGAAAAAGAAACTCTTGCAGGGCTTCGGGAAAAGAGCTGAGGAGTGGGAATAATTGGATCGCTCTTTCAAAGAGCCGGCACAGGCACTATTGTTCGAATGGCCTCCTTCTGTGCTGTATGATTCTGTGATTATATAATAAGTTATTGCAGTTTGGCTGTCACCCAGTAAACGTGTTAACAATTCCTACAGTGTGCAACGCAATGTTGTTGGTTGATTAATGATGATTGAAACAATTATAAAATGTCTCACATACTTGAATTATTCCTTAATACCTGTGGTTAAAAAAAAATCTATCAATCGCAGATTAAAATGAACAATTGATGCAGCATCTTTGAAAGAGCTATCCAATTAGTCCCACTTCGCTGCTCTTCCCCCATAGCCCTACTGACCCTCCTGCCAGTGGCAACAGTTTCCCCCATAATTTTGAACAGTTCTATTAAATCTCCCCGGAACTGTGATTAATGGAGTTCAACGTGAGCAAGTGTCAGATCATCCACTTTGGGCCTAAGAAAGATCGGTCAGTGTGTGGTCTGAAAACATTATGTCAGAGCATTTTTGTTCTGTGAAATAGCCGGTCCTTTTATAACCGGGCAACACGGTGGCATAGTGGTTAGCACTGGTGCCTCACAGCGCCAGGAACCCGGGTTCGAATCTGACCTCGGGTGACTGTCTGTGTGGAGTTTGCACATTCTCCCCGTGTCTGCGTGGGTTTTCTCCGGGTGCTCCGGTTTCCTCCCACAGTCCAAAAATGTGCGGGTTAGGTTGATTTGGCTATGATAAATTGACCCTTAGTGTTAGGGGGGATTAAATATGTGGGGTTATGTGGATAGGGTGGGATATGTTAGGGGGAATTAAATACGTGGGGTTACGGGGGTAGGGTGGGATATGTGTACTGTGGGGATTAAAGCAGGGACAGGGTACTGGATTTGGATGATCAGCCATGATCGTGTTGAATGGTGGAGCAGGCTCGACGGGCCGAATGGCCTACTCCTGCTCCATGTTTCTATGTTTTAAATTTAACAAAAGTTGTCCCAGATCCCTGCTCTTACAAGCAATGAACATTTTAAACCATTCTCCTACATTACAATGTGTAAAATGAGATATGGGTTAACAGTTCAGCTCATGCAAAGAGCAAAATAAATGACTAAAGTTTCGACTGTCCCTCAGTCACCATATTATATTATTTATCATTCTGCAAAAGAAGGTTATCAGTTAATTAATGGTGATTCAAACATTTCCTAATTTTTTCACATTAGTTGCATGTTATTTATTCGCTTTAATTAATTAAAAACGGTGATGTCAAAGTTACTTCCCTAACCGGGAATCGAACACGGGTCACACTTACTGATAAGAATAGGTTATTGAATCAGTTAAAGGTGTCCTCGAAAAATCTCACACTGCTAAATTAAAATCACGGCTACAATTTGTTTCATTGTAAAATAAGAGGATTGAAAAGGACAAAAAAACACGCCAGGCAGCGCCCGCGGTGAGACAGGGGTCGAAATTAGAATTAAGTTGGTGCTGCGAAGTAACCGCTGAGCTAAAGATGACGCCGGTCAAAGGGCGAGTAACCGCTCAATATAAAGGATGAGCTCACAAACATCAGGCGCAGTGCAGTCTGGTCAACGTCAAACCCCTCCTTTCTTATTCAACAGAGGAAGAAGTGACATGAACAGGAATCAGATGCTACAAACTTTTTTAAAGGCCCAAATACTTACTTACAAATCTTTTCAGTGCAAAATTCTTTCACTTTATTTCAAAACTGACTGCGTTGAATCTGAATGTCAGCACAATGGGATTTCATGTTCACTGCTGGTTCTATTTTCTGAGCACGGTGGAAATAACCGGTGCTGTTCAATTTGACAAATATTGCCCCAGATTCCAGGTGTCATCAGCAATGAACACTTTAAACCAGACTCCTAAAGTACCGTGTGTAAAAGGAGATCTGGGTAACAGTTAACGTGCAAAGCACAAATAAAATGATTGAAGTATCGACTCTCCCTCAGTTAGCATTTCTTTCATTGTGCCAAAGAAAATGACCGGTGAATTCATGATGATTTGCCGTGAAAGCAACAAACAAAAAGTTTAACAATAACCTTCGCCTAACTTGGGGTCCGAACCCACGAACCTGCTGCCGACTGAACTCGCATGGCCTGATCACTTTGAATGTCTATTATCGCTGATCGACAGTGGCGCAGTAATTAGTGTGGATGGGAGCAGGGAATTGCAAAGGGACATTGATTGAGTGGCAAAACTGGAGGCATCTGATTCAGAAGATTTGGGTGGCGACGCGGAAATTCGAGAGTTTAATGACTTTGAAAGGAACATTTTTGACTTGTGCAGTTTCGGTCGGAGAAATGTTAGTGAAAGGAAAATAATCCAGAATCTGGGATTCAGCATTTCACCTTCTCGCTGAACAGATCTTTCTGGATGCGAAGCAGAGGTTTCCGTAGGTTAGTGTTTATCAAATTCCCCTCACAAGCCCCGATTCAATCCCGGGCGGGAAACTATGTTCGAGAAATGGTCCCCGGTTGGAAACGGGAAAGAAACCTTCCCAATTAAAATTGAACAAATATGAAAAATTGAAGAATTCATATTGTAATTAAATATCAATAAAATATCTCATAGATTCCGTATATTATCTGAGCCCATACCATTCTTCACAGACTGAAACTCAGCACAGATACCGACAGTGTCCCTCCCTCACTCCCGTTTCCTGCCCTGACGATGCAGAAAGCTCCTCTCAAAGCTCCACATTCGACTGGTTTCAGTGGATCCGCGGGAGATCTTTAAAGGATCCTGTAGCGTCACCTCGGCTAATAACGAGAGATCGTCACCATATTTCACACAACGCAGCAACCCCGTCCATTTCAGTCTAAGTCCCATTTTTTAACTGTCTTAATTACTACCAAATAACCTCTCTGGCATGAAAATAAACTTTTAAAAGTGTGGAATCACATTCCTTCTGATATAAATTATTGTTGAATATTTTTTTAACAATGAAAATGTTTTGACATTTTTCTCTTTCTTTTTTGTCTATCTTAATCCAACCTTTATTTTCCTCTCTTTAACTCGCTTACTGTGGCTGATTTGACATTGAATTCACTGTTCGAACTGACTCTTCCTGGTTCAGACTGCGCTGCTCATTAACGATTCTTCAATCAATTAAATACGGGGATTGGCGGCACAGTGATTGTGTTACTCGAATAGTAATCCAGGGTAAAATTGGAATGGTGGGGAGAAAATTGTCCAGTGATCGCAGGTGGGAAAGGTTTGCCTTGAGGGGGCAGCGATGATTCGCCATTGCAGTGCTGGTCCCCGCCACAAACTCTGTTCCTCAACCACCGACTTCATGATGATCTGGAGACCTGAGTTCACAATCCCACCACGGCAGATGGTGGAAGGATTAAAATCGGCGGTGTGTAAGAGCCCAGAATTGGAGGAGTGAAGACTCTCAGAGGGTGTAGGGCTGGAGAAGGTTACAGAGATAGGGAGGGGCGAGTCCACGGAGGGATTTGAAAACAAGGAAGATAATTTGAAAATTGGGGAGTCGCCTGATTGGGAGCCAATGTAGGTGAGTGAGAACCGGGGTGATGGGTGAACGGGACATGGTGCGAGTTAGGATACGGGCAGCAGAGGATTGGATGAGCTCAAGTTTATGGAGGGAGGAAGATGGGAGGCCTTCCAGGAGTACATTAGAATCGTCAAGTCTAGAGGTGACAAAGGCAAGGATGAGGGTTTCAGCAGCAGATCAGCTGAGGCAGAGGCGGAGTCGGGCGATGTTCCGGAGGTGGAAGTAGACCGTCTTGGTCGGAAGCTCATCTCGGGATCAAATACGGCACCAAGGTTGCAAGCTGTCTGGTTCAGTCAGTGGCCAGGGATAGGGATGAAGTCGGTGGCTCGGGAGCGGAGTTTGTGGCCGGTACCAGCACTGCAATGGCGATACATCGCTGCCCCCTCAAGGCTACTTGCAAACCTCGCCCAGCAGCAATATTGGAAGAACTGGACAATTTTAACTCCACCATTCCATTTTAGCCCCGCCTTTTCTCATCCAAACCTTCAGCGTCAACACTTTCCCGCTGCTGTGCAGCCAATCACACAGCTGTCATCAAAACTACTATTACTTGCTTATCCCAAATTTTACAACAGCTGGGACAAGAGGGAAGCAGGTTCCATTGAGATTTGAATTGGGATCGCTGGATTCAAAGTCCAGAGTGCTCACCATTACACCATGGAACCCGTATATACTATCCTCAGGCCAATTCGCTTTTCTCCAATTCACCAACCATTCACAGCTGCTGAGTATTTCCAGCACATTCTGTTTTTATTTCAAACTTCCATCATCCGCAGCATTTTGTCTTGTGTTAGAAAAGCAAACGGGATCCTTGGCTTTATAAATAGAGGCATAGAGGGCAAAAGGAAGAAAGTTATGCCAAACCTTTGGAGTATTGTGTGCAATTCGGGCACTCCGCTTTAGGACGGATGCGAGACTTCAGTGACGTGGAGTAGTAGAGAATAAGTGGTTGTTCTCCTCAGAGCGGAGAAGATAAGGGGAGATTTTGTAGATATGTTCAATATCATGAAGATTTTTAATGAAGTAAATAAGGAGAACATTTTCCAGTGGCAGAAGTGTTGCTAACCAGAAAACACACATTAAAGTGATTGGCAAAGTATCAGTAATAAGGTTCTCTCGGGCTTTTGTTGGCCGATTTACTGGTAATCCTGGGAATTGAGGGGAAACTGGTTCATAGTTTGTAACACAAGCAGTGCGCGCGGTCAGACCGGCCCGCTAGCTCAGTCGGTTGAGCCTGAGACACATAATCTCAGGGGCGGTTTGTGTTTCAAATGTTTGGGCTGATTTCACAGGCGATCCCCAGCTCTAAATCCCCCGGCACCTCTCGGTCAATGACTCTTTCAAAAAACGCGATTCAACAACAGTATCAGGAAATCTGAAGTGTTTATAAACACCGGAAGCTGACACACCAGGGAAGACCTCACAGTATTGGACACAGAGTGAAATACACTGAAGTGTTTAGAAAAAGTTACAGAACACAACACGTGTGTAAATATCCCCGTTGTTTTCTCGGCCTGATGAGTTGTGAAGGGCGGGACGGGCCGAAGTCCCACTGAGCCGCAGTGACCCCGGGCCAAGGGGAAATTAAATGCAGTTCAATCTATAGCAGCGAGCGGCTGGAGAGAGACAAGCTTCCGGAATCAAGGAGAGATTTTCTTATTTTGTTGAACCGCATTTATATGAAACTCTTACTGACCGAGTTGGGAATCGCCTTTAATATCAGCTCAAAAAATTAAAACGCAAACTCCCCAACGTAGGGATGAAGTATCCTAAACTCCACCGACTGGGCTAGCCGGTCTGGTCTGTCGCAAGGACCCTGCCTGTGCTCGAGCTTCCTCTCAATTCCCCGGTTTATCAGGAAATCCACCAGCAAAAGCCCGAGGGAAACTTATTACTGATTCGTTTGCCAATTACTTGATTGGAAAGAGAGCGGAGGAGAAGGATTGAGAGCTTTTAGTGTGGGACAGAAGTGATGTTGTTTGACGGATAAGCGACACAATCTCAATCAGTGCAGAGAGAGGTGAGTCAGCGGGTCACCTTCTCCCGCAACACATCCTTCTGACTCCCGGCTGACAAACTGAACAGAGCTTTCGGGACTGGAGCAATTATCACGCTCGCCTTCCACGCGATATGCCCCGGTTCGAATCCCGGGCAGTATGAATGATTTTGTAACTTGCTCCAGGTGAACCTCCAGGGGCGAGTTTCCTCCCCTGTGTAAAAGCGGCGACAATTGTCGGTTCCTGTTAAACTGAACAACGGCTGCAGCAGATTCCCGGTGTGATAAACACTGAACATTTTTAACCAACTCCTCAAATACCGTCTGTAAAAAGGGAACTGGTGAAAATTATTCACAAGCAAAAGACAAAACACTTATGAGAGTTTTGCCTGTCACTCGGTGACCATGTTAGGATTTCCTTCAGTCTGAAACAGAAATTTAATTCAGCAATTAGAACAATTGTTCATCTTTTTACAGAGTTGCATGTGTTTTGTGAAATTCAGTTAATAAAGTGTATTAATACAAAAGGTAATCCCAGACCTGCATTTGCAAATCGCAGTTCTCTTCTGTGATGTTCTTCCTGGAGTTAAGCCCGGCTGAGTTTCCGTAGTGTAGTGGTTATCACGTACGCCTACCACGCGAAACGTCCCCGGTTCGAAACTGGGCGGAAACATTTTGAAAACCTTCCCCATTAAAATTGAGTTAATATTAAAAAAATGGAAGAATTCATTTGGTGGTTAAATATCAATAAAGTTAAAATTCTCAAAGAACCCGTACATTTTCTCTGTTCAATTCTTCACAGGCTCAAACTCAGCACAGATACCGACAGTGTCCCTCCCTCACTCCCGTTTCCTGCCCTGACGGTGCAGAAAGCTCCTCTCAAAGCTGCACATTCGACTGGTTTCAGTGGATCCGCGGGAGATCTTTAAAGGATCCTGCAGCGTCGCCTCGGATAATAACCCTCGATCGTCACCATATTTCACACACCGCAGCAACCCCGTCCATTTCACTCTTTGTCCCCTTTTTAACTCTTTCGCGCCAGGCAAACTGTTTGTACAAAATGACATTTTAGGTGAGAACACAAAAGACATGTTCGCGCAACCACAGCACCAAGTGCGGGTCGGCATCCACTTGAAATGTACAGTGAGGTGAAATATTACCACAAGCTGCTGATGTACATGTTTCCATGTCTAAAATGCAGGCACCGAACAATGCAGCTCCTGGGAAAACTGCCAATCCACGCAGGGCTGTCCTGCATCATTTGAAACAACAGTCAGACACAAGATTCTGCCAGTTTCAAATGGCTTCTCCTTCTGCTCCTATCACTTCTTTCCCTCCAGCTTCCTCTGCTCCTCCAGCCTGCAGGTGAATTAGATGCTTGATGCAAACGCTGCGGATTCATGACACAAACCCTTCCCTTTCCCTCCGAGAGGATGACGCACTGTAGGTTGCTCCGTAGCCGCAATAGCTCAGTTGGGATGAGCGACTTGAAGATTTATAAAGGTACAAAAGCAAAATACTGCGGATGCTGGAAATTTCAAATAAAAACAGAAAATGCTGGAAATGTTCAGCAGATCAGGCAGCATCTGTAGAGAGAGAAACAGAGTTAACGTCAGACGAACGGTCATCGACCTGAAACGTTAACTCTGTTTTTCTCTCTACAGATTTAATAATGGTCCCTGATTCAATCCCGGGATTCGGCAGTTTTCAATTCATTTGAGTTTTTTTCCGCTGCCATTCTCGAACTGAACGATTTAAACTGGAATTCTTTCTCCGGCACTGAGTGGTTGGCGATTGAATAGAGAGACATCAAGCATGGGAAATATTTATAACGTTTAGATTGATCTATTTCCTTCTGTGCTTTTCTCTGGATGTTGTCTCTCTCGGGGCCGGGCCAACATTTCATTGATGCATTTACTCCTGAACTGAAGCCTTTTGCCCATCTCGCGGGGTCAGAGCCGCTCTGTCTGTCTCTTACCCGCTTGTGACCATTAACGGGAACAGGCCGCCAGTTCAACGTTCATCAGCAAACCCAGAAACACAAATAAACAGAAAGATGTGTCTCGCCGCCCCGGTGACAAAGTTGCAATGGATGTTTATCGAAATAAATCCCCCGTGAGATTCTGTGTGGATTTGTTTCTTTATAAAGTATGTATTTTAAGTATTTCGAAAAAGCTTAAAAGTATGAACAAATTCTGATGGCCTTTAACGGGGATCAAACCCGCGGCTATTGATTTACTTGAGCATTGCGCTCTCACCTGCTGAGCTAACCGGCCACAAAGTGCCTGTTTGAAAGATTCGAGCCCAGGCTGGAGGATTGTCTTTCAGGCTCACACTGGGTGACCGAGTTACTGCACAAACATTGAACACACCACATCGCTTAAACATTGTTAACTGTTCGTATATACAACTGGGCAGAGTGTCAATCGAAAGTAACAGTAAAAGAGCTCTTTAATCTCACAAACCTCATCCTAAAATTTATTATCGCACCACCGCTGAACAGCCCCTCCCTCAAACACTGTCCCGGTATAAAACCAGGCGGCGGGACCCCGACTGGATTCGAACCCGCAGCGGGCGGCTGGAGCCGGATCCCGCGGCTCAGATGTGGTTTCACTCCCATTCATTTGGTGGACGCGGGTCACGAGCGGAAAACCTCTTCTGATTCTATCTCTTATAGTGAAGGAGACACAAACTAACCAAAAATGCCGAAACCCGGGATCTTTAGATCTTCAGTTTAACGCTCGCCCAACTGAGCTATTTGGGCTTCACAGTAAATTAAATGTTGTATCACCCGCTTGGAGGAAAATCTAACCCCGGGTGGCATTGCCCCTCCCGCTCAATCCTCACTTTCGGGGCAATGAGACCGGACCAGATCTCGGAGCTCAGGTTGTGTTAATGTAAAGCTGGAGTGTTGATGCAGATACAAAGCTGATACACCAGGGGGGACCTCACCGTGTTGGACACAGCGTGAAATGCACTGAAATGTTCAAATAAAGTTACAGAACAAAACACATGTGTAAAATTCCCCGTTCTTTTCTCGGCACTGATGGGTTGTGAAGGGAGAGACGGGCCGAAGTCCCGCTGAGCCGCACTGATCCCGAGCCAAGCTGCAATTATGTCAAGTTCAATCTTCAGCAGCGAGATGCTGGAGAGAGATCAGAGTCCCGAATCAAAGAGTAATGTTCTGATACTGATGTTGAATCTCATTTATATCAAACTCTACTTGAATTCTCTGCTGGGGGATTCAGAGCTGGGGATCGCCTGTGAAATCAGTTTAAAAACATTGATACAACAGCCTCTGTCCATCCACCATGTCTGTTCTTGCAGGGAGGCAGCTGATGGCTCCGCCCCAGGGGCTCCGCTTGAGTGCAGAGATTGCAGACCTCACCCGGTGTGGTACTGAGCCCCACACAACAGAATGTAATCAGGTTCCATACTCGGCCTTAGGCCTGTTAGTTTATTGCAAGCAGTGTGGTACTGAGCCCCACAGAGTAGGAAGAGCCCAGGCTCCATCCCCGGCCTGTTATGTGTTACTCCATCTCAAGCAGTGTGTTACTGAGCCCCACAGCGTAGGAAGAGCCCAGGCTCCATCCCCGGCCTGTGGTGTGTTACTCCATCTCAAGCAGTGTGTTACTGAGCCCCACAGAGTAGGAAGGTCCCAGGCTTCATATTTGGCCTGTGCTGATGTTCTCACCCAGTGGTGCCACTCAGAGCAGGGTGTGATCAGGATCCGTTCCCGGACTGCGCTCAGTTTGCTGATCTCATTCAGCATGTAACTGAGCCCCACACAGATGGATGGGCCAAGGCTCCATTCCAGGCCTGTGGTTGGTTTGTTGTTCTCATTCGGTTGCTGCTGACTCCCACATAGAGCAGAAAGGGCAGAGTCCTATCATTGGCCTGTGCTCTGGTGAATCTGGTTCCCAGGCCACCCAGTGAAGCGACCACGTGTATATCTGATCTCCACATTGATGAACAAATACAATAGGAAAAGAACTCGTGCGAAGATTCCAACAGTTGTGAGAAACCCAGATACCATGTTAATATCTCACCGTCACCATTGGTTGATGAACCGATCTAATGGCTCAAAGCGTGTTTTCAAATCAATTTGTTTAACGGATTTTCTTTCAGCGACTATTTCTATGTTCCGACAATGAATGTTACATTCTTTAATTTGGACAAGTGAACAGAGACTGGACAGTTGCTGTCTTGCTCTCTGTGACCTGAGGTTTTATCTGGGTGACTTCCGGCTTTAGTATATGTTGTCATCGGACTTTAACAAGGTGTCTGTGGCGCAATCGGTTAGCGCGTTCGGCTGTTAACCGAAAGGTTGGTGGTTCGAGCCCACCCAGCGACGGTGCTTTAACTTTTCCAGGATTTCAAAATGTGTATTTTGGCTGCAAGATCATGGGATGAACTGTGGCACAATGTCGGTAAGTATGAGATCATCCACTGGGATCCGAGAAAGCCATTTCGTAACATTTTGTTAATGGTGACAGACCAATAGAAACAGGAGGAGGCCCTTCAGCCCCTCAGCCCTGTTCCGTCATTCAATTAGATCCTGGATAATCTGTATCTCAACTGCATTGGCCCGCTTTGGTTCCATATCCAGCTTCACCATTTTGGAATGGTCTCATTTTTAGGTTTGCCTGGTGCCGCTCCTGGCCTGCTCTTCTACACATCTCATTGAACCAGGTATGGTCCCCTGGCTTGATGGTAATGGTAGAGTGAGAGATATGCCGGGCTAGGAGCCTACAGATTGTGGTTCAATACAATTCTGCTGCTGCCCCAGAATTGCACAGAGAAAATGCACGTATTTTATGGGATATTTTATTCATATTTAACCACAAAATTAATTCAACTTTTTCATATTAATTCAATTTTGATGGGAAATATTTTACAAAATGTTTCCGCTCGGCTTCTAACAGGGGACTATTCGCATGTTAGGCGAACGTGATAACCACTACACTACGGAAACTCTGCTCCATGAGCTGTAGTAAGAACATCACAGAAGAGAACCGCGGTCTACAAATGCAGGTCAAAGAGTCATAACGGCACAGACAGAGGCCATTCGGCCCTAACTTGTCCTTGCCGGCTCTCTGTAGAGCAATCCAGTCAGTCCCATTCCCCCGCTCAATCCCCGTAGCCCTGCAAGTTTATTTCCCTCAAGAGCCTATCCAGTCTCCCCTTGAGAACTTTGAGTGTCTCCGCTTCCACCACTTCTGTTGGCAGCAAGTTCCAGGTCATCACCACTCGCTGCGTAAACAGGTTTTTCCACTCGTTCCCCCCTGGACCCTTTGCCCAAAACCTTAAATCTGTGTCTGGGCCTTCACATCCTTCCTAAAGTGTGATGAGCAGAACTGGACGCAATACTCCATTTGTGGCCTAACAAGCACTTTATAAAGGTTCAGCATAACTTTTCTACATTTGTAATTGTTGATGGTACAAGGAATAGGGGACACAGATTCAAGGTTTGCGGAATACAGAGTAGGATTTCTAAATTTGCCAATGACACCAAACCTGGGGGTGTGGCAAACAGTGAGGATGATACCAATCGACTGCAACAGGATATAGAAAAGCTAGTAGAATGGGCAGATGGAATTTAATTCGGAGAAGTGTGAGGTGATGCATTTTGGCAGAAGGAACAAGGAGAGGCAATACACACTTAATGGCATGGTTTTAAAGAGTGTGCAGGGACAGAGGGACCTGGGAGTTAATGTGCATAGGTCCCTGAAGGTGTCAGGACATATTGAGAGAGTGGTTAACAAAGCATATGGGACCTTGGGCTTCATAAATAGAGGTATTGAGTACAAAATTAGAGAAGTTATGCTGAACCTTTAAAAAGTGCTGGTTAGGCCACAACTGGAGTATTGCGTCCAGCTCTGGTCACCACACTTTATGAAGGATGTGAAGGCCCTTGAGAGGGTGTAGAGGAGATTTACCAGAATGGTTCCGGGGATCTTAGCTAAAAGGACAGGTTGGAGAAGCTGGATTTGTTTTCATTAGAGGAAAGGAGGTTGAGGGGTGATTTGACAGATGTGTGCAAGATTATGACGGGTTTGGATAGGCTAGACGGGGAAAGGCTGTTCCCACTAGTTTTGGTACAAGGACTAGGGAACACAGATTTAAGGATTTGGGCAAGAGATACAGGGGGGATGTGAGAAAAAACTATTTTACGCAGCGAGTGGTGAGGAACTGGAAGTCGCTACCGACAGAATTGGTGGAAGCGGAGACACTCAATGTTCTCAAGGAGAGACTGGATAGGCACTTGAGGGAAATAAACTTGCAGGGCTACGGGGATTGAGCGGGGGAATGTGATTGACTGGATTACTCTGCAGAGAGCCGGCACAGACTCGATGGGCTGAATGGGCTCCTTCTGTGCCGTTATGACTCTATGATCTCCAGCCAAGCTGAAATTATGTTATGTTCCTTCTTCAGCAGCAGGTATGGTGCTGAGCCCAACACAGAAATGAAAATGGGCAGCCTCCACCCCCGGCCTGTGGTCTCTTAGTTCCTCACTTATTGGGCTACTGAGCAATACAGGAAGGGCTCAAGCCTAATGAAGATCTTAATGCTCAGGATAAGTTATCACTGCCCACGGACTCTCTGATTCCAGTCTTGCACACGTTGCTAAGTTTCAAATGTTGCATTTTTCACACTGGCAAATAATTGATTGATAGCCGTGCTGTGATAAGCTAATTTTTTTAGGGAGATGCAGTGGGCAAGAAGATACATGAAAGACTATTGATAACTGTGACTGTTCTGACACTGTGAGCTACAGTTAAATGTGGGCAACATTTAAAGTGTCTAGTTCCAAATGTTGACAGAAAGGTTGAGTCATTTCCTGCTAACTTTGAAACAGCAGGAATTTTACAGAAGGCAAGGATGAGCATTTGTGAAATTAAGATAATTTTCACGCCAGGCAAACTTTTCGTACAAAATGACATTTTTTAGGTGAGAACACAAAAGACATGTTTGCGAAAACACAGCAACAAGTGCGGGTAGGCATCCACTTGAAATCTGTTTTCCTTCTGTGCTTTTCTCAGAGACAGAGCGAGACAGACAGAGAGTAGCCGTCGGGGAATTGAATACTCACCACTATACTATCAAGGACGTGGTTCAGGAAGTAGTTATGCAGTGCTTGAGATAAATGCTCAAACACACAAAGAGACAGACATGTGTGTGTGCTCTCTTTGTGTGCGTATGTCTCAGATATCCATCTGAGTTTCATGGATTCATGCAGCACAGAGGGAGACCATTCGGCCCGTCATACCTGTGCTGTCTCTTTGAAAGAGCAGTCGTGCTTAGTCCCAAATCCCAGCTTTTTGTGCGTAACCCTGTTAATCTCATTTTCTCTGTCACTCTCTCCCTCCTCCGTGCCCCACACAAAAGGGAGAGGGAACCAGAGACGAGGCACTATAGTGACGAGGAATTGGCGCAGGAAGTTGTTTTACATATCTTCATATGCCAGTACATCTTTTAAAATTAATTTAGTTACTTTTTTTCTGTTCACCTTTTCCAAGAAGCATTTTAAGGAGCTGCCCAAAGGTTTAAAATTGGGGATGTTAAAAAGCGTCTTCCCCGTCGGGGAATTGAACCCGGTCACCCGCGTGACCAGGCGGGGATATTATACCAACGAGGAACTAACAGATGTAGAATATGTCAGAGGAACAGTCGAGCTGTGAACAGAGTGAGAAAGAGAGAGTAGAGAAGGACATAGAGAGAGACAGAGACAAAGAGAGAGATAGAGACAAAGAGAGAGACAGAGACAAAGAGAGAGACAGAGACAAAGAGAGAGATAGAGACAAAGAGAGAGACAGAGACAAAGAGAGAGACAGAGACAAAGAGAGAGACAGATAGCGACACAGAAAGAGAGACAGACACACAGAGCGAGAGCCTCAGTTTGACGTATCATAGAGTGGTCCCAGGGATGAGGGACTTCAGTTATGTGGAGAGACTGCAGAAGCTGGGATTGTTTTCCTCAGAAGGTTAAGAGGAAATTTAATAGAGGTTTTCAAAATTACAAGAGGTTTTGATAGAGTAAATAAGCAGAAACTTTTTCCAGTGGCAGGAGGTTCGGTAACCAAAGGACACCGATTGAAGATAACCGGCAAAAGAACGAGAGGGGAGATGAGGAAACATGTTTTACGCTGCGAGTTATTCTGATTGGGAATGCACTGCCTGAAAGGGCGGTGGAAACAGATTCAATAGTAACTTTCAAAAGAGAATTGGATAAATAATTGAATAGGAGAAATTTGCAGGGCTGTGGGGAAAGAGCAGGGGAGTGGGACTAATTGGAGAACTCTTTCAAAGTGCCAGCGCTGACTTGATGGTCCGAAAGGCCTCCTTCTGTGCCGTATCAATCTATGATTCTTTGGTCTATGTGCCTCTCCGCCCCGGTGTCAAAGGTGTAATGGATGTTAATCCAAATAATTCCCCTGTGAGATTCGGTGTGGAATTGTTTCCTAATAAAGTTTGTATTTTAAATGTTACGATAGCCTTAAAATTACGAAAGTATTCGGATGGCCTGTACTGGGATCAAACCCGTCACCTTGGCGTGATTCGCACCACGCTCTCACCAACTGAGGTAATCGGCCATAAAGCACCCGTTGGATCGGTTCGGACGCAGGCTGGGGGATTGTCTTTCAGGCTCACACTGGGTGACAGAGTTACTGCACAAACATTGAACACACCACATCGCTTAAACATTGTAAACTGTCCGTATATACAACTGGGCAGAGCGTAAAGCGAAAGTAACAGAAAAAGAGCTCTTTAATCTAACAAACCTCATTCTAAAAATTATTCTCACACTACCGCTGAACAGTCCCTCCCTCAAACACTGTCCCGATATAAAACCAATTGGTGCGACCCTGAGCCGCTGTCACCACAACCGGACTCGAACCTGAAGCGGGCGGCTGGA
Organism: Squalus acanthias; assembly: GCA_030390025.1. Lineage (NCBI taxonomy): Eukaryota > Metazoa > Chordata > Chondrichthyes > Squaliformes > Squalidae > Squalus > Squalus acanthias. The sequence goes on along the minus strand of JASTWF010000115.1, from coordinate 936,211 downwards.
GCTGGATCCAGAGGGTCAGATGTGGCTTGCACATAAGAACATAAGCAGGAGTAGTCCATTTGGCCTCCAAACCAGCTCCTCCATTCAATACAATCATGGCTGATCTTCTACCTCATCTCCACTTTCCTGCACTATCCCCATATCATAAGAACATAATTGATTCATTTAATATTGAAAAATCTGTCGATCTCTGTCTTGAATATACTCAAGGACTGAGCTTCCACAGGCCTCCGGAGTAGAGAATTCCAAAGATTCACCACCCTTTGAGTGAATAAATTTCTTCTCATCTCAGTACTAAATGGCCAACCCCTTATTCTGAGACTTTTACGCCTGGTTCTAGACTCCCCAGCCAGGGGAAACATTATCCCTGCATCCAACCTGTCAAGCCCTGTAAGAATGTTATATGTTTCAATGAGATCACCTCTCATTCTTATAAATTCTAGAGAATATAGTCCTAGTCTACTCAATCTCTCCTCATGGGACAATCAACCCAGCCCATGAACCAGTCTGATAAACCTTCGTTGCACTCCATCTATGGCAAGTATATCCTTCCTTAGTTAAGGAGACCAAAACTGTGCACAATTCTCCAGGTGTGGTCTCACCAGGGCCCCATATAATTGCAGTAAGAAGGCTTTACTCTTATACTCAAATCCTCTTTTAATAAAGGCCAACATAGCATTTGCTTTCCTAATTGCTTGCTGTACCTGCATGTTAACTTTCAATGATTCGTGTACAAGGACAGCCAGGTCCCTCTGAATAACAACATTTCCCAATCTCTCACTATTTCAAAAATACTCTGCTTTTCTGTTTTTCCTACCAAAGTGGATAACTTCACATTTGTCTACATTATATTCCATTTGCCATGTTCTTGCCCACTCACTTAGCCCATCTATATCCCCTTGAAGCCTCCTTGCATCCTCCTCACAACTTACATTCTCACCCAGCTTTGTATCGTCAGCAAACTTGGATATATTACATTTGGTCCCCTCACACAAATCATAGATGAGGGGACCAAATTCACTGCTATTGGTTTGGGAGGCGTGGGTTCAAGAGCGAAAAGTCTCTCCTGATTCTCTCCACTTATAGTGAAGGATAAACAAATTAAACAAAATTGGCAGTACCCGGGATTGAACCAGGGACCTTTAGATCTTCAGTCTGAGGCTCTCCATTTGATTTGTAGCAGGGCTGCCATGGCGGGCTGCAGCTCCCACAATGCAGAGCGCCAGGGAAAGGCCCCTATCTCTGGGACACAGGCCGCGCTGCACTCTGGGAGCAGAGTTCGCACATGCGCACCTCACCCACCCGATGAGCCGCCGCTTTCTCTCTGCGGCGCGGGACAAACTTTCAATCCCCTCCCCCTTTTCCCAGCTTTACCCTGGCCTTAAATCTATTTGATTTCCGGCTCTTCCCAGTTCTGATGAAAGGTCATCGACCTGAAACGTTAACTCTCTTTCTCTCTCCACGGATGTTGCCTGGCCTGCTGAGTTTTTCCAGCGTTTTCTGTTGTTATTTCGGATTTCCAGCATCCGCAGTATTTTGCTATCGTACAAACTTTCAATCTCTCGGTTCAGAGCGAGCGGTGATTTTGCTGGAAACTGACGTCACTTTTCCTTTTAATCGCGCGGTTTCATGGCCGTCAGAAGCGCGCATGCGCAGTGAGCTAGGTCATACCAAGATGGCGGTCGTGCCGCGGGTGACGCCACAATGCTCGATGACGTCAGAGTTTTGACCCGGGGCCGAGGGTCAGGGGTCAGGGGGCGGCTCCAGCCTCCGGTCAGACAGAGCGGGCGGGCGCTGAGATTAGAGCGAGCCCGGGGCAACCTGCATTTCCCCAGCGCCTTTCACAGCCTCAGCCCGGCCCGGCCCAGAGCCTCACACACAATGGGGGACTTGTGAAGGGAGCTCACTCCAGGAAAAGCGGCAGGCACTGTGAGCACAGCAAGATCCCACACACAGCACTGTGGAGAGAGCAAGATCCCACACACAGCACTGTGGGCACAGCAAGATCCCACACACAGCACTGTGGGCACAGCAAGATCCCACACACAGTACTGGCGACACAGCAAGATCCCACACACAGCACACTGGACACAGCAAGATCCCACACACAGCACACTGGACACAGCAAGATCCCACACACAGCACTGTGGGCACAGCAAGATCCCACACACAGCACTGTGGACACAGCAAGATCCCACACACAGCACTGTGGGCACAGCAAGATCCCACACACAGCACTGTGGGCACAGCAAGATCCCACACACAGCACTGTGGGCACAGCAAGATCCCACAAACAGCACTGTGGGCACAGCAAGATCCCACACACAGCACTGTGGGCACAGCAAGATCGCACACACAGCACTGTGGACACAGCAAGATCCCACACACAGCAATGTGGACACAGCAAGATCCCACACACAGCACTGTGGGCACAGCAAGATCCCACACACAGCACGGTGGGCACAGCAAGATCCCACACACAGCACTGTGGCCACAGCAAGATCCCACACACAGCACTGTGGACGCAGCAATATCCCACAAACAGCACTGTGGACACAGCAAGATCCCACACACGGCACTGTGGACACAGCAAGATCCCACACAGAGCACTGTGGGCACACCAAGATCCCACCCACAGCACTGTGGGCACAGCAAGATCCCACACACAGCACTGTGGACACAGCAATAGCCCACACACAGCACTGTGGACACAGCAAGATCCCACACACAGCACTGTGGCCAATGGCCAAATAATCGCTTCAGCGATGTTGGTCAAGGGAGAAATATTGGCCCCGGACCCCGGGGGGAACTGGGCCACTCTTCTTCGAAATAGTGCCGTGGGATCTTTTACGTCCACCTGAGAGGGCAGACAGGGCCTCGGGTTAACGTCCCATCCAAAAGACGGCACCTGCGACAGTGCAGCACTCCCTCAGCACCCCATTGCAGTTTCAGCCTGGATTTTGTGCTTAACTCTCTGGAGGGGGGCTTGAACACACAACCTTTATGATTCTAGAAGCGAGAGTTACCAATGAGCTAAGGCCGACACCGACTACATCAGAATGGTCCTTAATTCTTCCGTCCCCTAACCCGATGTGTCTTTCTTCCACAGGAGAAGTCGTGCCGGAACTTCCAGGAATTTTGAGAAGGAATTTTGACCGGAGATGAAATGTTCCGGAGAATACATCATTCCGACTGGAAACTGCTTTGGATGATCACATGGCCGGGAGACTTCGAGACAATTCGATGAGACTGTGAAGGACGTCCAGTGAAATCAGGGACATGGCGAGCAACGGTCTGAAGTTAACTGGGGGATCCCCGGGGTAATGGCCACTCTGTTCAGGTGGGCAGTTTAAAAGGAAGTGGAACTTGCATGGAGAAAGTTGGCGGAGGACAGGAAACAGAGGGTCAGCGTTAATGGGAGTTGCTCAGATTGGTGAAGGGTTGGAAGTGGTTAACCCAGGGGTCAGTGCTGGGCCCACTTTCTTCCCCGTAAACAGAGACTGTTCGGATTTAGGAATCAGGAGCACAATCTGAACATTTGCTGATGGCACAAAAGTAGGAGGTTTGACAAACAGTAATGAGACTGTAAATGTGTTCAGGAAGACATTGTGCAGAAAAGGAAAAATCAACCTGTCACTCAATTATTTTGGTCTTAAATTGATATCCTCTAGTTACCGACTCACGAACCAGTGGGGATAGTTTATTTCTGTTACTTCATTAAAAACCACCTCAAAATGTTGAACCCCTCTATCTGATCTCCTTTTCAACTTCTCTACTCTTAAGAAAAGTTATGTGAAGACTCCCATCCTTGGGATCATCTAAGTGAATCTCTTCTGCACCTCTCCATGGCCTTGACATTCTTACTAAAATAATGGACCAAAAACTGGAGACAATATTCTGACTGTGGCCGAACCAATGATTTGTCCAGGTGTAGCTTTAACTCTGCTTTTATACCCTATGTCCTTATTTATAATTCCTCGGATCTCATGTGGAATTTTGTAAAACAGCTTTATCAACTTGCCTCCCACATTTAAAGATTTGTCTATCTGAATCCCTGAATCTCTCTGCTCCTCCACTCCTTTTACAGTTTTATCGTATAGTGTCAATTTCCTCTCCTTATTCTTCTCACCTCACATCTCTCTGCATTAATTTCCATCTGACATCTACCTGTCCAATCTGCTCATCTGTCTATCTCCTCCTGAAGTTCTCTACAGTCCTCTTCATGGTTAACCTCACTCCTTATCTTTGTGGAAGCTGCAATGTTTGTTATTGTGACCTCAACACCCAAATTCAGGTCAATCATAACCACATATATTGAGAAAAGCAATGGTGCCCACACTGACCCCTGGGGATCACCACTGTTTAAATTCTTCCAGTGCAAGAAACAGCTGTTAACCACAACTCTCAGTTTTTTTGTGATTCACCCATCCTGTCTGTCTCTCTCTCTCTCGCTCTCTCTGACTCTCGCTCTCTCTCTTTCTCCTTTCCAACCTCTCATGTTCTTTATCCCTCAGTTCTCGAACACAAGCAGTCTCTTTACCCCTTTTCTCCCTCCTCATCATTAAAAAGTGTTTCTCCCCTTTGTCGCCCACAGTCTCTGTTCTTCTCACTCTTGTATGCACACCTTCTCTCTCCCTCCCTCTCTCACTCGCTCCCTCCCTTTCCGACCCTCCCTCATTCCCATGCTCATTCTCACACACAGCCTCTGAGTCTCACTCTCTCTCACACTGTCTCTCTGAGTCTCACTCTCTCACACACCGTCTCTCTCAGACTCACTCTCTCACACTGTCTCTCTCAGACTCACTCTCTCACACTCTCTCTCTCAGACTCTCTCTCACATACTGTCTCTCTCAGACTCACTCTCTCACACTGTCTCTCTCAGACTCACTCTCTCACACTCTCTCTCTCAGACTCTCTCACACTGTCTCTCTCAGACTCTCTCTCAAACTGTCTCTCTCAGATTCACTCTCTCTCACACACTGTCTCTCTCAGACTCTCTCACACTGTCTCTCTCAGACTCTCTCTCAAACTGTCTCTCTCAGACTCACTCTCTCACACACATTGTCTCTCTCAGACTCTCTCTCACACACTGTCTCTCTCAGACTCTCACACTATCTCTCTCCGACTCACTCTCTCACACACTGTCACTCTCAGAATCAGTATCTCACACTTTCTCTCAGATTCGCTCTCACACTCTCAGATACACTCTCTCAAACACTGTCTCTCTCTCACACTCACTCTCTCACACACTGTCTCTCTCAGACTCACTCTCACACACTCTCTCACACACTGTCTCTCTCAGACTCTCTCACACATTGTCTCTCTCTCACACTCACTCTCTCTCAAACTGTCTCTCTCAGACTCACTCTCTCTCACACATTGTCTCTCTCAGACTCACTCTCTCACACATTGTCTCTCTCAGACTCACTCTCTCACACACCATCTCTCTCAGACTCACTCTCTCACACACCATCTCTCTCAGACTCACTCTCACACACTGTATCTCTCAGACACACTCCCTCACACACTGTCTCTCTCAGACTCTCTCACACACTGTCTCTCTCAGACTCACTCTCTCACATACTGTCTCTCTCAGACTCACTCTCTCACAGTGTCTCTCTCAGATTCTCTCTCTCACATACTGTCTCTCTCAGACTCACTCTCTCACATACTGTCTCTCTCAGACTCACTCTCTCACACTGTCTCTCTCAGACTCACTCTCTCACAGTGTGTCTCTCAGACTCACTCTCTCACACACCGTCTCTCTCAGACTCACTCTCTCACACACTGTCTCTCTCAGACTCACACTCTCACATTGTCTCTCTCAGACTCTCTCACACACTGTCTCTCTCAGACTCACTCTCTCACCCACCATCTCTCTCAGACTAAATCTCACACACACTGTCTCTCAGACTCTCTCACACTGTCTCTCTCAGACTCACTCTCTCACACTGTCTCTCTCAGACTCACTCTCTCACACACCATCTCTTTCAGAATCACTCTCACACTGTCTCTCTCACACACTGTCTGTATCAGACTCACCCTCTCACACACTCTCTCTCAGACTCACTCTCTCAGACACCTTCTCTCTCAGACTCACTCTCTCACCCACAGTCTCTCTCAGATTCACTCTCTCACACACTGTCTCTCTCAGATTCACTCTCTCACACACTGTCTCTCTCAGATTCACTCTCTCACACACTGTCTCTCTCAGACTCACTCTCTCACACACTGTCTCTCTCAGACTCACTCTCCCACACACTGTCTCTCTCAGACTCACTCTCTCACACTGTCTCTCTCAGACTCACTCCCTCACACATGTCTCTCTCAGACGCTCACTCTCACAGACTCTCTCAGACTCACTCCCTCACAAACTGTCTCTCAGACTCACTATCTCACACACAGTCCCTCAGACTCACTCTCTCACACACTGTCTCTCTCGGACTCACTCTCTCACACACTGTCTCAGGCTCTCTCTCACACACTGTCTGTCTCAGACTCACTCTCTCACACACTGTCTCTCAGATTCACGCTCTCACACACTCTCTCTCAGACTCACTCTCTCACACACTGTCTCAGACTCATTCACTCTCTCACACACTTTCTCTCTCAGACTCTCTCACACATTCTCTCTCTCTCACACACTCTCTCTCAGACTCACTCTCTCACACACTCTCTCAGGCTCTCTCTCACACACTGTCTCTTTCAGACTCCCTCTCTCTCCCACTGTCTCTCTCAGACTTACTCTCTCTCACACACTCTCTCTCTCACACAGTGTCTCTCTCAGACTCTCGCTCACACATTGTCTCCCTCAGATTCACTCTCACACACTGGCTCTCTCAGACTCACTCTCTCACACACTCTCTCTCTCAGACTCACTCTCTCACACACTCTCTCTCTCACGGACTCGCTCTTTATCACGGACTCGCTAACTATCACGGACTCGCCCTCTCTCACACTCACCCTCTCTCACTCACTCCCTCTCTCACTCACTCCCTCTTTCACTCACTCCCTCTCTTTCACACTCCCTCTCTCGCACACTCACTCTCTCTCACACTCCCTCACTCGCGCACTCCCTCTCTCGCACACAGACTACCTCTGTATCTCTCACTATCTGGCTCTCCATCCCCTCTTTTAGACACAGATTCTCTCTCCCATCTCTTACACAGACTCTGATTTTCCACCTCCCCTCTCAGACATCCTGACTTGTTCTCCCTTTGCTCTGACACACAGGCTCTCTGTCCATTCTTGTCCCCTCCTCCCCTCTCAAACATTGTCTTCCCATTTCTCTCTCACACAAACTCTCTGCCTTTTCTGTTGTGCACACAGACTCTTGTTACATTCAAACAATTACATGTCTGAATATTGCCGCAGTCATCAATTAATGTTGGATTTATTGAGGATATTTCATATATCCCTATTGTCCTTAAGTTGAGGTGTCAGCTGTGGCTCAGTTGGTAGCACAGTCGCCTCTGAGTCAGAAGGTCGTTGGTTCAAGTCCCACTCCAGGGACTTGAGCACATAAAGCTAGGCTGACACTCCAGTGCAGTGCTGAGGGAGTGCTACACTGTCGGAGGTGCCGTCTTTCAGATGAGACGTTAAACCGATGTCCCGTCTGCTCTCTCAGGTGGGTGTAAAAGATCCCATGGCACTATTTCGAAGAAGAGCAGGGGAGTTATCCCCGGTGTCCTGGCCAATATTTATCCCTCAACCAACATAACAAAAACAGATTATCTGGTCATTATCACATTGCTGTTTGTGGGAGCTTGCTGTTTGCAAATTGGCTGCCGTGTTTCCCACGTTACAACAGTGACTCCACTTCAAAAGTACTTCATTGGCTGTAAAGCGCTTTGAGACGTCTGGTGGTCGTGAAAGGCGCTATAGAAATGCAAGTCTTTTTTATTATAGCTATTGTCATATATTCCTATCGCACTTTTGCACTGAATTACATTGAATTTACAGCACAGAAACAGGCCATTGGGTCCCTCTGGTCTATAGCGGTGTTTGTGATTGACACAAGCCTCCTCCCAGCCCTGTTCACCTGACCTTTCAGCATCTCCTTCTATTCCTTTCACCCTCAGGTGCTTATCAAGCTTCCCCTCAAACGCGCCTGTGCTGTTCGCCTCAACTACTCCTTGTGGTAGCGAGTTCCACATTCTAACCACTCTCTGGGCAAAGAAGTTTCTCCTGAATTCCCTGTGGGATTTATTAATGGCCAGCTTGTATTTCTGGAGCCTTGTTTTGGCCTCTCCCCACAAGTGGAAGAATCTCTCCACGTCGACCCTATCAAACCCTTTCATAATCTTACAGAACTCTGAGCTCACCCCTCAGCCTTCTCTTTTCTAGAGGCCTGTTCTGCCTTTCCTGATAATTATAACCTCACAGTTTTGGTATCATCTTTGTAAATCTTTTTTGCACCTTCTTCAGTGTCTCTCCATCCTTTTTATAATATGGAGACCAGAACTGTGAAAATTAAAGTTAAATGTGGTCTAACCAAGGTTCAATACAAGTTTAACAAACCTTGTCTGCTTTTCAATTCCATCCCTTTAGAAACAAACTCAAGGGCTTGGTTTGCTTTCTTATGGCCTTATTAACCTGCGTCGCTACTTTTAGTGATTTGAGTATCTGTACCCCCAGATCCCTTTGCTCATCTGCCCCAGTTAGACTATTAATTTCCAAGCAGTATGTGGCCTCCTTATTCTTCCTATGAAAATGTGAAATCTCTCACTTATCGATATTGAAATTAATTTGCCAATTACACGCCCATTCTGCGAGTTTATTAATGTTCTCTTGTATTTTGTCGCAGTCTTTCTCAGTATTAACTAGACTCCCCCAATTTGGTGTCATCCACAAATTTTGAAATTGTATTTCTGATTCCCGAGTCCAAATCATTGATGTAAATTGTGAACAGTGGTCCCAGCACCGATCCTTGTGGAAAACCACTTCCCAACATTTTCCAGTCTGGGGAGCTACCCGTAACCCCGACTCTCTGTTTTCTGTTGTGCAGCCAGCGCGCTATCCATTCTGCTACCGGTCCCCTGACTCCACATGCTCTGACCACAGTCATGAGTCTACGATGCGGTACCTTATCGAAGGACTTTTGAAAATCCAAATCTATTACATCTACTGTATTATCCTTGTCTTCTCTTTGTTACTACTTCACAGAATTGAATAAGGTTGGTCACGCATGACCTTCCCTTTTGAAATCCGTCCTGACTATTCTTTATCACGTTTTCTGTTTCCACATGTTTTTCTACTGTAGGGACATTGCAGGATATTGTCATACATCCTTATTGGCCGTATGTGGGGGTATTATAGATATTGTCATTACGCTTTTCCTGTTCTGTGGGGGTATTGTAGGATATGGGATATACCTCAATCATCCATTGCCTTTACTACCTCTAGACTTGACTGTTCCAACGCTCTCCTGGCCAGCGTCCCACCTTCTCCCCTCCGTAAACTTGAGGTCATCCAAAACTCTGCTGCCCGTGTCCAACTCGCACCAAGTCCCGTTCACTCATCACCCCTGTGCTCGCTGACCTACATTGACTCCCGGTTAGGCAACGTCTCAATTTAAAATTCTCATCCTTGTTTTCAAATCCCTCCAGGGCCTCGCCCCTCCCTATCTTTGTAATCTCCTCCAGCCCCACAAAAATCCCTCCGAGGTATCTGCGCTCCTCTAATTCTGGTCTCTTGAGCATCCCTGATTGTAATCACTCCTCCATTAGTAGCCGTGCCTTCAGCTGCATCGGTCCTAAGCTCTGAGTTTCCGCTCTGAATTTCCTCTCTAAACCTCACTATCTCTGTTTCCTCCTTTAAACCTCCTGAAAACCTTTGAAAAACATTTTGGTCATCTGCCCTAATGTGGCTCGGTGTCAAATTTTGTCTGAAATGTTCCTGTGAATCGTCTTGGGACTTTTTACCATTTTTACTACGTTAAAGACGCTATATAAATACAAGTTGTTGTATTGCCCTCATGTCGAAGCTTTGTAGGATATTGTCATATATCCCTATTGCTCTTATTGAGGTATTGGAGGATATTGTCATATATCCCTATTCACCTTATTGAGATATTGGAGGATATTGTCATATATCCCTATTGACCTTATTGAGGTATTGTAGGATATTGTCATATATCCCTATTGCCCTTATTGAGGTATTGGAGGATATTGTCATATATCCCTATTGCTCTTATTGAGATATTGTAGGATATTGTCATATATCCCTATTGACCTTATTGAGGTATTGTTGGATATTGTCATATAACTCTATTGCCCTGATGTGGTGGTATTAGAAACACAGGACATAGAAACAGGAAGAGGCCCTTCAGCCCATCGAGCCTGTCCATCCATTCAATGAGATCGTGGCTGATCTGTGTCCTAACTCCATCCACCCGACTTAGCTCCATATCCCTTAATACTCTTGGTGATGAAAAATCTATCGACCTCAGATATAAGATTATTATTTGAGACATCTACTGCTTTTTGCGGGAGAGAGTTCCACACTTCTACCACCCTTTGTGTGAAGAAGTGTTTCCTAAATTCTCTCCTGAATGGCCTGGCTCTGATTTTAAGGTTATGACCCCTTGTCCGAGACTCCTCCACCAGTGGAAAAAGGTTTTCTCTCCCAATCCTATCAATTCCGTTCAAAATCACGGTAACCTCAATAAACTCACCCCTTAACCTTCTATATTCCAGGAATAGAAGCCAGGTTTATGTAATCTGTCCTCATAATTTAACCCTTGGGCCCTGGTAGCATTCTCCAAGGCCAATATATCCTTTCCAAGGTGCGGTGCCCAGAACTGTACACAGTGCTCCAGATGTGATCTAACCAGGGCTTTGTATAGCTCTAGTAATCCCCCTTCTATTCTGGCCCTCTAGATATAAAGGCTAACATTCCTTTAGCTTTGTTGATTATTTTTTGCACCTGATCACTACATTTTAGTGATCTCTTTACACAAACGCCTAAATGTCTTTGGACCTTCACTGTTCCCAGCTTTCCACCATTTAAACAATACTCACAACGGTCTTTCTTTGGTCCAGAATGGATGACCTCACTGCGTTGAAATCCAGCTGCCACAGTTTTGCCCACTCAGTTAATCTATCAATGTCTCCTTGTAATGTTATGCTCCCCCCTACACTAGTTACTGTGCCATCTATCTTTGTGTCATCGGCAAACCTGGATATATGGCTCTCTATTATGTTATCCCTGTCATTAATAAATATATTGAAGAGTTGACCCCCCACCACAGATTCTTGTGGGACACCACAAGTCACTTCCTTCCAATTTGAGTACATTCCCATTATCCCTAATCTCTGTCTTCTACCGCCTAACCAATCTCCTAACCAGCTCAATAATTTGCCTTCAATTCCATGACCTTTAATTTTCGCTGACAGTCTCTTGTACAGAACCTCATTGAATGCCTTCTGGAAGTCCATATACAACACATCCGTAGACATTCCCCTGTCTATTACTTCAGCTAATTCCTCAAAATTCAATGAGGTTCGTTAGACATGAACTTCCCTTTACAAATCCATATTGCCTCTCTCTAATCAACTCAAATTTCTCTGTGTTCAGTCACTTTGTCCTTAGCTGTGGGATGTAGTCATATATTCCTATTGCTCTTGTGGATGTATTCTAGGATATTGTCATACATCCTTTATCTCTGATACAAGTTCGAGGCGTAGGGAAACACTGAAATAAGTTTTGATTAAAATTTTATTGAATCAGGTCAATCAGATACTAAAATCTAACACAATAGCAAAATACTGCGGATGCTGGAAATCTGAAATAACAACAGAAAATGCTGGAAACACTCAGCAGGCCAGGCAGCATCCGTGGAGAACGAAACAGATTTAATCATGAACCATCACTCCCTCCCTGAGTGTATCCTGTTGATACAGTGGTTCTCATTTGTTCGGGAAGCCTTTGATGTTTTATCACTTCCAATCTTTATTGCAAAGGCAACATTTTTCTCTTATCCACACGAGCAGTCGAAATTCCTGCTTCACACTCCCCCCTGCTGTGATAAAAGCTTGTCTCTTTCAGTGTGTGTGTCTTTCTCTCGGCTGTTTTAAACTTGCTCAATCCGGATGGACCACCCGGCATCGACCTCGGCACCAGTTACGGACACTGCAATGACACACCCAGCCCCGACGACCCTGCAAAGTCCTCCTCACCAACATCTGGGGAATTGTGCCAAAATTGGGAGAGGTGTCCCACAGACTAGTCAAGCAACAGCCTGACATGGTCATACTCACATAATCATACCTTTCAGCCGATGTCTCAAACTCCTTCATCACCATCCCTCGGTATGTCCTGTACCTCCGGCAGGACAGACCCACCAGGGGTGGCGGCACAGTGGTATACAGTCGGGAGGGAATGACCCTGGGAGTCCTCAACATTGACTCCGGACCCCATAAAAGTCTCGTTGCTTCAGGTCAAGCATGGTCAAGGAAACCTCCTGCTGATTCCCACCTACCGCCCTCCCTCAGCTGATGAATCAGTAATCCTCCATGTTGAACACCACTTGGAAGAAGCACTGAGAGTAGCAAGGGCACAGAATGTACTCTGGGTGGTGACTTCAATGTCCATCACCAAGAGTGGCTCGGCAGCACCACTACTGACCGAACTGGCCGAGGCTGAAAGACATATTTGCCAGACTGGGCCTGCGGCAGGTGGTGAGAGAACCAACACGAGGGAAAAACCTTCTTGACCTCATCCTCCCCAATCTAGCTGTCGCAAATGCAACTTTCCATGATGGTATTGGTATCAGTGACCACCGCACAGTCATTGGGGAGACGAAGTCCCGTCTTCATACTGAGGACACCCTTCATCGTGCTGTGTGGCACGACCACCGTGCTAAATGGGACAGATTCAGAACAGATCTAGCAGCTCAAAACTGGGCATCCATGAGGCGCTGTGGGCCATCAGCAGAAGCAGAATTTTATTCAACCACAATCTGTAACCTCATGGCCCGGCATATCCCTCACTCTACCATTACCATAAAGCCAGGGGACCGACCTTGGTTCAATAAGGAGTGTAGAAGGGCATGCCAGGAGCAGCACCAGGTGTACATAAAAATAAGGTACCAACCTGGGGAAGCTGCAACACAGGACTACATTCATGCTAACAAGCAGGAGCAGCATGCTATAGATAGGGCTAAGCGACCCCACAATCAACGGATCAGATCAAAGCTCTGCAGTCCTGTCACATCCAGTCGTGAATTGTGGTGGACAATTAAACAACTAACTAGAGGAGGAGGCTCCATGAATATCACCATCCTCAATGATAGCAGAGCTCATCACATGAGTGGAAAAGACAAGGCTGATGCGTTTACAAACACCTCTGCCCCTCTCTCCTCTCTCCCCTCTCTCTCGCTCTTCCCCTCTTCTCTCTCCCCTCTTCTGTCTCTGTCCTCTCCCCCTCTCCCATTTCTCTCTTCTCCCCTCGCTCTCCTCATTCTCTCTCTCTCCTCATTCTCTCATTCTCCTCATTCTCTCTCTTCCGACGTGCTCTCTCTCTCAATGCGCTCTCTATCTCTCCATCCTCTCTATCTCTCCACCCTCTCTCTCTCCCTCCCCCTCTATCTCTCCCTCCCCCCTTTGTATCAGTCTTCACAGCAGAAGACACTAACACCGTCCCAATAATATCTAATCAGTGGATATAGGGAGGGGGGAACTTAAAACAATCTCAATCACTAAAGAAAAAACACTCGGTAAAATAATGGGTTTAAAGGTGGACAAGTCCCAGGGAACTGATGGTCTGCAACCTAGGGTCTTAAAAGTAGTGGCAGCAGAGATAGTGGATGCACTGGTTGCAATCTACCAAAATTCCTTGGATTCTTGAGAGGTCACAGTGGATTGGAAAACTGCAAATGTAACACCCCTATTTAAGAAGGGAGGGAGACAGAAAGCAGGAAAATATAGATCAGTTGGTCTAACATCTGTCATTGTGAAAATGCTGGAGTCCATTATTAAGGAAGCAGTAGCAGGACATTTAGAAAATCATAATACAGTCAAGCAGAGTCAGCATAGTTTTATGAATGTTTGACAAATTTGCTGGAGTTCTTTGTGGATCTAACGAGCAGGGTGGATAAAGGGGAACCAGTGGATGTGGTGCATTTGGATTTCTAGAAGGCATTCGATAAGGTGCCACGTAAAAGGTTACTGCACAAGATAAGAGCTCACGTGGTTGGGGCTAATATATTAGCATGGATAGAGGACTTGCTAACGGTAACTATTGGGATGCCACAGGGATCAGTGCTGGGGCCTCAACTATTTACAATCTATATTAATGACTTGGATAAAGGGACCGTGTGTAATGTAGACTAATTTGCTGATGATACAAAGATAGGTGGGAAAGCAAGTTGTGAAGAGGACACAATGAATCTGCAAAGGGATATAGACAGGCTCACTGAGTGGGCACACATTTGGCAGATGGAGTATAAGGTGGGTAAGTGTGAGGTTATCCACTTTGATAAGAAACATTTAAAAACAATTATTATTCAAATGGAGAGAGATTACAAAATGCTGCAGTACAGAGGGACGTGGAGGACCTTGTGCATGAAATACAAAAAGTTAGCATGCAGGTATAGCAAGTAATCAGGAACGCAAGTAGAATGTTTTCCTTTATTGAAAGGGGTTTGGAGTATAAAAGCAGGGAAGCACTGCTACAACAGTGCAGGATATTGGTGAGACCACACCTGGAGTACTGTGTACAGTTTTGGTCTCCATATTTAAGGAGGGGTATTCATGCATTGGAGGCAGTTCAGAGAAGGTTCACGAGTTTGATTCCTGAGATGAAGGGATTGACTTATGAAGAAAGGTTGAGCAGGTTGGGCCTATAAACATTGGAGTTTTGAAGAATGAGAGGTGATCATATTGAAACATATAAGATACTGAGGGGGCTCGACAAGGTAGATGCAGAGAAGATGTTTCCCCTCACGTGGGAATCTAGAACTAGGGGCCATAGTTTCAGAATAAGGGGGCACCCTTTTAAAACTGAGATGAGGAGGAATTTCTTCTCTGAGGGTCGTAAATCAGTGGAATTCTCTGCCCCAGAGAGCCGTGGAGGCTGGGTCATTAAATACATTTAAGGTGGAGATAGACAGATTCTTGAACAATAAGGGAGTGATGGGTTAGGGGGAGCGGGCTGGGGAATGGAGCTGAGCCCAAGATCAGATCAGCCATGATCTCATTAAATGGCGGAGCAGGCTCGAGGGGCCAAATGGCCTACTCCTGCTCCTATTTCTGATGTTCTTAAAACCACATCTTATCTCTGATTTCTAGAAGTTTTTTTAATTAATTAATCAAAGGCCAAAGCTCTTGGCAGCAGAAATTCATCAGATAAGGTGGCCCTTTTACTCAATCATCCATGCTTTGTGCATTTGCTGGACAGAAGTTCTCATATTGAAAGTACACTTTGATGGTTTGCCATGGTTTCTCTTAATGCAGTGAACAGAAAAGGCTTCACAGAAAATCTCGAGATTCACCAGTGTAATATTCGAATCAAAATGCCTATCGATGTGTCGCTATTTGTTCTTGGTGTATGAATGGCCTCCACTAGTGGCCACAGATTATTTTCTCTTCTGTAATTTTGAAATAAAAATACCTTTGCATTTTCTGTTGCATCCGCACCACTTCTGGTTTCAACTTCTTCAAAAATACATACCTTTTATTTAATTTTTGGTTCCTGGGTTGGCGGCGATGCTGACAAGTTTCAATTTATTGCCACTCCCTTGGTGCCTCGAGGGCTTTAATATTCAAAGCTAATGGCGGCTGGAATACAAATGAAAGGAAGCGATGCTTCAGTTTTACAAAGACTTGGCCAGACCCCATTTGGGAAACTGCATTTAATTTTGGGCATCGACCCTCAGGAAATGTATATATGGCCCTGGAGGAGGAACAGCCCAGATTCACCAGAATGATACAAGGGCTTATAGGGTTATGTTATGATGACAGGTTGCATAAACCTTATGCATTTGCTTTACGGAGGTTCTCATGTTAAAGAAGCCACGATGATAGTTTTCCAAGTGTTCAATAAAACTGAAATTAGAAAAGGCACAGCAGAAGATTACATAGAAACGAGGAGCAGGAGTAGGCCATTCGGCCCGTCGAGCCTGCTCCACCATTCAATACGATCATGGCTGATCATCCAAATCCAGTACCCTGTCCCTGCCCCCTCACACAGAATCCCCATCGAGCCTGCACCGACACATATCCCACCCTATACCCGTAACCCCACGTATTTAATTCCCCCCAACATATCCCATCCTATCCCTGTAACCCCACATATTTAATCCCCTCCTAACACTAAGGGTCAATTTATCATAGCCAAATCACCTAACCCGCACATTTTTGGACTGTGGGAGGAAACCGGAGCACCCGGAGGAAACCCACGCAGACACGGGGAGAATGTGCAAACTCCACACAGACAGTCACCCGAGGCCAAGATTCGAACCCGGGTCTCTGGCGCTGTGAGGCACCAGTGCTAACCACTATGCCACCGTGTCATACGTGGTGTATAATTGAGATCAAATCGCTCATCCATGTATATTAGTTGTCGCTGGTGTTTGAAATGCCTCTACTATTGTCACTATAATGTGTTGTATTTTATAATAATTCACAAAAAAAATCTTAGCTTCTTATATTTCATCTGCACCACGTCATGTTCACTTTTTCAATTGTTAATTCAGTTTGTTCAATTGTTGCTCCTTGGTTTGAGGGCAGCTCTGTCAAGGCACCATTTTTTCCCAATCCCAAGGTGTCCTGAGTGGATTTAACATAAAATCTGAAGGGAGCTCAAATATGAATAGGAGGAAGTAAGGCTTCAGTTATACAGAGCCTTGGTCAGACCCCGTATGGAGCACCGTGCTGAATTGAAAAGAAAGTCCAGGGCTCGACAAAAACCTGCCGATTCACTATCGCCCGTTTTACTGTCCCGCCCAGGAACAATTTCAGCCTTACCTGTTGATTCTATCTACTGACTTTTGGCTTTAGCATCAACTAATTATATTTGTTAATGACGATGATTTATTAATGTATAGCCTGTGCAGCGCAATGCAGAATTCTCACAGGAAGCAGGACGCGAAGAAGTTGCGTTTATTCAGACTTTTTAAAAATGTTATAGAGAGAAAATCAAAGATTGGGGTTCTCACATGTGGAAAAGATAAACCTGAAATAAATATCAACAAACTTTAAAATAATATAATTTTGTTTAAAGTTTATAATAAACTTCATTTTATCACAATGGAGAAATTTGAAACACTCCACAAAATTAAAAATAGTTATTCAGGTCCATAACGCTTGTTTAACAGTCAATTCGCTGTTAAAACTCCAGTTACACCGAATCCATTTAACGGGGTATTTAACAGCGATATTGCCGGGAAAAGCCCAAGTTCCGTCAGTTTCACTGATTGCCCTCATTCCACTGATTGCCGGCTATGTGGGTGGGGGCAGGGGCACAGCGCAGCCTGTGTCGGAGCAGTGAATGACTGACCGCAACTTCAGGATTTCCGTGTTTAGATGCCCATGCGCTGCATCCTGAAGTTGCGGTCAGCTTCAGAGGGGTAATAACAGCGAATGTTGTTTGTTCGCCGTAATTAACCACCGCAAATTCCAGGCTTTATAAAGGTAACCATTGTAATGCGCACAGTATCCATCAGCCGAGTGGTAAATTACTCCTCATGTACACCTCATGAAGAAGATTAAACTCTGAATAACTTGTATTTCAGCAGTTGGACTGCAGGAATCAGTAAACTACCCGGAGATGGTCTCTGTAAAGGGGAACTCGCGGTATTGCCGACTGGTGTTGTATCTTTTCCCAGTTACAGTCCATTACATAGAATCACAGTCCGTCCGGCCGAAATCCATGAACACAAACAGCAATAAAACCCAATAAACAATTGTCACGGTAGTTGTTCCATTTCAGTTTAATTTTATTTAAATATGTGATTACAGTAAAGGATTTTCCACACACGGCAGCTGCTCCAAGTTTACAAAACACACCTTGCATCAAATTCAATCTGAAACAAATCAGCTCGGTTTGCCTTCAAAACAACAGGATTACAGAGACTGGGTGGTGTGGGGATGGGATACCGTGTGAAACAACATTGTAACCTACGGGTGAAAATCTTCCGTGTTCCTCGTTATTTTATAATCTTAGAAAGTACAGTGAAGGGATATTTCACCCCATTCTTCAGCTCCTCTCTGAACTTTCTCTGGGTCACGGCATAAATAAAAGTGTTTGTGCAGCAACTCAGGAGCTGGAGCATAAACCCAATTTCTTGTACAATCTGGGGGAGCTCAGCAATAGGGAACTCGCTCACCAGAACAATTCTAGTATACATCGTATTGAGCAGGAACACAGCCCATAGAACGATAAAATTCCCTGAGATCACAAAAAGTACAGTAATTGATTTTCTTCTGTTTTTTGTCTCTGGATCGCTGGGACTCTCCCCACTGACCCGGTCCCGAAGTCTCTTCCGAATTCTGATGGTCACTAAAATGTGTCTGACAGTTAAAACATTGAGCAACAGAATCAGAATAAATGGTACACACGGGGTGAAAATATAATGTAGCAATTCAATTGCTGCCCATACTGGTGAATACATAACACTGTAGGTCATAGCGCAGAACCAGGGAACTCTCATTAGCATATAGTTGCCTGTAAGCATAAAGTACCAGAAAATGTTCTTCACACAGAACAACACAGTCATTGTTCCAATAACCACCGCCGCCGATTTCTCGGTGCAATATTTGTTTTTTAGCTTCTGGCAACAAATGGCCACAAATCGATCAAAGGTGAAAGAGACGGTGAACCAGACAGAACAGTCTGTGGCTGCATAAAGTAGGACGGCGTGGATATTACACACGGGAATGTAGGACACAAAGTCAAACTTTGTATGAAATACAATTGGAATGTGCCTCAGTATCAGATCGAAGATAACAAGCAGTAGATCCGCCGCTGCCATGGCCACCAGGTACCGAGTGACACATTTGGAGAGACCACACTTTCCCCGAGACAGGATCACAATCGTCACTAAGTTAACTGTAAGGAAGTGGGGGGCAAGGGAAATTATACATCAGGATGGGAGCTGAAATATCAGTGTCGTGGATCAATGGATGTAATTTACTGAAAGGTCACAACATCCCGTGATGGAATCCGATGTCACAGAACTTCATGTTAGAGCTAAGACTTCAAGTCAACTGTCAGTAATGATTTGTGAAGTCAAGGTCTGATGAAATTGGATAAATAAACAGAAAATAACACGGTTATATTTATTCAGAAATGTCCAACAATAGAATGTGGTTACCCCTGATGAACAAAGAGTTACACACTGACTGGTGCCAACAAAACCTGATGGTGCTGACAGAAGGACCCACGGTCGAATCAGGGCCTAGTCAGTTGCAATTTGAATCAATGACCCTGTGATATGGTGGGGTTCATCCCCCTGGTTCCAGCTCCTAAGCACTGACTCTGGGATGTGCTGAGAGTTTAACCCCCTTGGCCCTGCTCCTGATCAGTGACTCTGAGATGTGCTGAGAGTTTAACCTCCTTGGCCCTGATCCTGATCAGTGACTCTGGGATGTGCTGAGGGTGTAACCCCCTTGGCCCTGCTCCTGATCAGTGACTCTGAGATGTGATGAGGGTGTAACCCCCTTGGCCCTGCTCCTGATCAGTGATTCTGGGATGTGCTGAGGGTGTAACTCCCATTGGCCCTGCTCCTGATCAGTGACTCTGGGATGTGCTGAGGGTGTAACCCCCTTGGTCCTTCTCCTGATCAGTGACTCTCGGATGTGCTGAGGGTGAAACTCCCATTGGTCCTGCTCCTGATCACTGACCCTGAGATATGCTGAGTATGTAATCCCCTGACTCCTGATGCTGATCAGAGACCCTGGGTATTGTTGGGATGTCACATATGTACTTAGGAGCAGGAGTGTGCCAATCAGCCCATCGAGCCTGTTCCGCCATTTAATGAGATCTGGACTATCTGTATCCAAACTCCATTCATCTGCCTCGTGTCTGTATAACTTAATACCCAACAAATGCTCAGTTTAGCTGAATCACTTCCCAAAACAGATGTTAGACTATCTAATCTTTAATTTCCTGGTATCTCTCTCTCACCTTTCCTAAATAACAATTGCATTTGTAATTTTGCAACCTAATGGGACAATTCATGACTCGAGAGAGCTTCGGAAGATTACGGCTAAACCATCTGCAATTTCCTCACTACTTTCTTTATAACCCTGGGGTGGAAACCAGCTGGTTCTCGGGATTATCAGTCTTCAGTGCCATTATATTTGCTGATACTGTTTTCTTGCTTACGTTACCCCGCCTATTTTTCTCTTATATAATTGTAAAAACCTTTTGTGTTGCTCTTGAAATCCATCGCAATTTTCTTTTCGTATTCCCTCTTTCCAGCTCTTAATATCTGTGTTGTCTTCCTTTGCTGTTCTTTCTATCTCTGGCAGCTCCCTCGATCTACACTATTATTTTCACTTGTGTATGTTCTTTCCATTAGCTTTATGTTATCTCTCACCTCTTCTGTTGAGCATTGTTCACATGAGTCCTGCTCCTAATCAGTGACTCTGGGATATGGTGGGGTATACGCCTTGGTCCTGCTCCTAATCATTGACTCTGGGATATGGTGGGGTATACGCCTTGGTCCTGCTCCTGATCAGTGACTCTGGGATATGGTGGGGTATACGCCTTGGTCCTGCTCCTGATCAAAGACTCTGGGATATGGTGGGGTATACGCCTTGGTCCTGCTCCTGATCAGTGACCCTAGGATATGGTGCGGTATACGCCTTGTCCTGCTCCTAATCAGTGACCCTGGGATATGGTGGGGTATACGCCTTGTCCTGCTCCTAATCAGTGACCCTGGGATATGTTGGGTATACGCCTTGGTCCTGCTCCTGATCAGTGACCCTGGGATATGGTGGGGTATACGCCTTGGTCCTTCTCCTGATCAGTGACTCTGGGATATGGTGGGGTATACGCCTTGGTCCTGCTCCTGATCAGTGACCCTAGGATATGGTGGGGTATACGCCTTGGTCCTGCTCCTGTACACTGTGTAATATCTTCTGCTGGAAAGTGTCTGTTTGAATGTTTGACGAGTAAAAGGATTGTTCAGTCACGTTATGTGACATGGCAGAATGACATTTTACACCTGCTGCCTCGCCTCAAACTTAATGAACGGTAATTTCAGAGTGGTCCCTGGTACCGAAACCTAACAAGGGCTGTATAAACCCGGAGTTTAAACTAACCCGACCAGCGGGAATGGGGTGTGTTCAAGTCGGACACCTGTTTTACTCAAGGTCCAATTGTCCGCAACATTGAAGTCAATGCAGAGCGAAATCGGGCGGGCTGTAAAACGGGTGTCCGGCCCGAACTCGCCTGGTTCCCGCCGGGCGGGTTAGCTTCAAATGATAGCTGAAATTAGATACAGAGGCAGAGAACAAGAGTGAATTAAAATCATCAATGATATATTTTAAATTAACATCAGCCGTGAGATGGGTCTGAACTCGGGACAGCGTAAATCACTCTTAGAGGATATACTTCTAACTATAGAGGAGAACAGTACAAGGAGCAGAGGAAGACACCGGGTCATGAGGAGAGAGTGGGT